>APFE030400495.1:171999-221009 GCA_000404065.3 Pinus taeda | reverse complement strand
GACCTACTCTTCCACAAGCAAAGCATTTAAAAGGCAACTTACCTCTGAACCTTCCAAAACCCCTTTGAAGATTTCTGGCAAAGTTTGATTCTTCTTCCTCTTCTTCTGGAACGTGGCTTGCTTCATAATAATCTCCTTTGCCTGATGCCTTGAAAGCAGCTTCTCTTCTATCTTATGGACCTCCCTTTCTCATTTCATAGGCAGTTAGAATTCCATGTAGCTGAGACATAGTAAGAATTCGTAGATTTTCTTTTTCTTCTATTGCAGATACTTTAGATTCAAACTTGGGAGACAATGATCTTAGAACCTTTTCAACCACAACAGCCTCTTTTATTTCTTCCCCCAAATTTTTCATACAATTAACAATTTCATCTACCCGAAGAAAATAGTTAGCCACACTTTCATCATTATACATCTTGAGAGTCTCATACTGAATCCTGAGAGTTTGAAGTTTGGCATGCTTTACCTGTTCATCTCCTTCATAGCTTGTGACAATTTTGTCCCATATCTCTTTTGCGGAGTTATAGTGCATTACCTTCATGAATTCCGTTTGAGATATACATCCTAATAGGGTACTGACTGCTTTTGCATTTGTTTCATACTTATTTTTCTCGTCTGCATCTGTAGGAGTAGTTGAAGGAAAAGCATAACCTGTCTCTACAATGTTCCAAACTTCTATACCAAGAGATTGAAGATAGGCAGTAACTCTTACCTTCCAATAATTGAAGTTTGTCCCATCAAAAACCGGTGGCCTAATAGATGCTTCCCTCTCATAGTTGCTCATGATGAAAGATCTTCCTTCAAGCGATCAAGCTTCTTTAGAAGGACCTGCTCTGATACCAATTGTTGAAAATAATACTGAGAGGGGGGGTGAATCAGTATTATCTAGTCCTTTTAACAATTTTTCCTTATTTATACTTTGAATTATTTTTGCATATCAGTACCATAAAACAATGAGCATGAACAAGAAAAACAGACAGTCACATCAAAGAACACCAGATATAGGGTGGAAACCCAATGTGGGTGAAAACCACCTGCTGCAATATGTCTCTATCTTCTTTCAAATTAGAAACTCCTTTTACAATGGTCTTTTACTGGTGCAGTCCTTTACCAGTACGCAGGCTGCAACCTGCAGAGAGCTACAACTCTCTCTCGTTTTCCAGTCTCTCCTGGAAGGGAGCTACAATCCCCTACTTCTTTTCTTTCCAAGGACCACTTTTCATAAATTTTCAAACTGGATCCATAAATATCAAATGATCATCAAGTACCAGTAAGTCACCCAGATAACCAGATCCACAATAACAGAAAACTAAACCCAGAACACTTTTTGTGGCGTCTCCTATGGCGCCTCCTGCGGCGTCTCCTATGGCGCCTCCTGCGGCGTCTCCTGCGGCGCCTCCTGCGGCGTCTCCTGTGGCGCCTCCTTCAGCGTCTCCTATGGTGCATGCGCCTCCTGTGGCGTCTCCTGTGGTGCCTCCTGCGGCGTCTCCTGCGGCGCCTCCTGCGGCGTCTCCTGCGGCGCCTCTTGCGGCGTCTCCTGCGGCGCCTCCTGCGGCGTCTCCTGCAGCGCCTCCTCACTTCCGCAGCTGCAACGATCGAGAGATCACCCTTCACAGATTCGCTTTCCACTTCACTTTCATATAGATCGAGCTTTTGAAACAATAACCCAATATTTCAAATCTTAAGATATTCAACCCAAAAGCATACACAAGCCAAATGACCTCCTTTGCTTTATATAGGCAAGCTCTTCCTCAAATCATGGACCAATACCACGGGCCAAAACCATAACAAACCAATACCATCAACTCAATACTAGGGATCCACACGTCTGTCGAGATGCCATGGTCCAAAAACCATAGGTTCAAATTCCAAGGACTAACTACCATGGACCAAAGGTAAGTTTTCCCACATGAAGTAAATTTTTCTCTGCATAGAATTCCGTGAACTTTTCTCCACATGAAATAAAGTTTTCTCTGCATAAAATTCCGTGAACTTTTCTCCACATGAAATAAACTTTTATAAACTTTTCTCTCCATAAAATTCCACGAACTTTTCTTCTCATCATATTGAGAGCCATGCCATGGGTGTTGCCATCAAGTACAACACTTTAGCCATAATGCCAACAACATCTACCCCAATCCAACACCTTTGGAATTTACTACATATAACAACTCACTATTGTTGCTACTACTACAACATCTGCAACTAAGAACCATAAAATAAAATAAAGTAAAATAAATAATCATTGAATCAATCTGCAACTATCTACGGGAGAAAATGTGTTGTTGTTGACTATGCTATTGAGCCTTCTTCTTTGCTATCAACACTGCTCTGTAATATTCACTATATGACTGACATTGATCCTCCTGCTACTCAATACTATGGGCCCCCATAGCAAGGTAATGATCCATGAGACAAAAACACCTCAACGGACCTTCCCTAGATTTTTGCAACTCTTAGGACTATTTCTTCACATTGCCCCACCTCACACCAGGAGGTATAACAACATGCAAAGCGAACTCTGATCTAGTCATACTGTTATTGCTACTTCAACTACTGAAATAATGATTCTAATCTGCCCATATCATGAAGTACTAGCTTCCATAAGGCTACTCCCTCTTAAACTAGACTCCCTCTGAGTCTCGATGTCCCCATGGGAAATCTCTCTACTCCTCAATCTATGAATGCCAATGATCACAACTCTTTTTGTGTCACTAAACATTGGCTCACTCACTTTCCCACTAGCAGCCTTCTATCTTCGTTATGAATCTCGCACATAGGGTCTTCTGGATCTGCCCTGAACTAGAGCTCCATCAATCTACAATTTTAAAATTCCCGATCTAATGTGAATCCTACTCTCATAGTGATTCCTTCTTTGATACCATGTAGAAATTCCTTGTAAATTCAAATTTCTTATGTAATTTTCTAAAACAAAAGACTTGAATCTACTCTACTCATCACCGGAAGCAATTAATCAATCGAGAAATCACAAAGCATACAAGATAAAGAATTCAATCAACACATTACATAGTGATTTCTTGGGGAAAGCCACAACTAAGAACTCCTGCTATCTAGATATTTCATTAGTCAGAAAATATGAGAAGATCACAATGCTTTGCTCAAGCTCAAGCAACCTTTTCAATATCTCTATCTCTCTCAGAGCTTCCTAGACAAGCCTTGGCCAATACTTAGCCAATTTCCTAGCCTTCCAAGATCCTACTTCCTTGTGTTATTCAATATGGAATTAGGCCCCTATTTAATAGAAATTTTCCTCCACTGGATTGTGCAGTTCCTTTAGGCTCGTCCTTTGACTACATGCACCGCCTATACAATTCAGATAATTATAGAATTGACAGTACATTGCCCTTGGACTCCAATATCAACTTGGTAACTCTCATACTTGACATGCATGAGTTATTTATTGTAGAATTATCAGTTAGCTAGTTGAAAATGTGAAGCAACACCCCACTATTAAACCTCCTACTAGTTCCTCCATCAGTTGGAACTAGTTTAACTAACTTGAACTCATTTGAATTGAATTAATTAATTACAACTCAAAATAAACTCAACCAGGGCTCTTATAAAGTAGGAGACACTCTACATGACTCAAGTTAGACCCTAAACTCAAATTAACTAAGCCAACTATGTCAAATTAACTTAGTTAACTCGTACAAGTTTTCTTGTGATGTGGAATTACAATTTTTATCCTAATTTAATTCAAGGGAAAATTAAATCATGATTTTCTTGTTACATTTTCAGAGTATTTCTACCTTAGGAAACTAGCTTAGATGTATCTGGAAATGTCGCAGTTGGATATTTATCATAAAGAGCTCTCCAATGGTATGTTGAAGTCTTGAAAAATCCTTCTAGATTAGAAGTTATGGTAGTTCAAATTTGACAAATTAAAAGGTCAATAGGAAAGGTTCCACTTCTCTCTTGTGTTTTTTAGCAAATTATTCGATTCAAGATTTAAGCAATTTGGCCCTAGGTGGAGGTCGAGCCATGCAACATATTTTGGCACGAGAAGAAAGCGTCGACCCTTGACCGCCGGCCTGTGGGGGACCAACTACCAAGTTGGGCTCATGGACTAGTCGGTAGTGGGCCAAGTCAGGAGGTGGGTCTAGTAGGGAATAGTTAAAGATTGGGTCTCATAGTAGAGTTTAGAAGGAGAAAAATCTCGACCCTCGACCACCAACCTTTGTGGGACCTGGTATAGGCAAGCAATGGGTAGAGGTGATGAGTAGAGCATAAGTGTTATCTAGGGTGGAAAATGGTGTTAGCTAAGGGTGACATGGCAATAGAGGAGGAGGACACATGGCATGTGTTTTGGCACTTTTAAGAGGCTAAGTTGGCTAAATCTAGGTGACATGTGTCACCATTTAGAAGGTGAAACATGGCCTAGATGATGTTAGCATGATGTAAGCTGATGAAGTGGCAAGTCCTCAAAGTTTGTGCCAAGAGGGAATTTTGTAAAGTTTTTTCATGCATTTTTTTGTCAGTGCTAAGTGAGCCAAAGTAGAGGAAAATTACTCAAGTCAAATCTCCAAGTTGAGTTGAGTAGTTAGAGTTAAAACAAAGACACATACTAGTTGGAGTCGACTAACTCACGACCTTCTAACCTCCCAACTGTTGGGTAGCAAAGGCCCCGTGTAACGGGTTTGGGGCTTAAAGCCCACAATTTTGGGTAAATATGTGGTAAAAGCTTCGCAAAGTGCGCAAAGCGCGAATGGTATTAGGTCAAGTCAAAGGGTTGTCTGCTCGAAAATAATGTAAAAGAATAGAAAGAGAGTCGTCCTGCCCATGGTCTGCCGACCATGGGAATGTATAAATAGAGTGAGGGTCTAAGAGGAGAAGGCAGTTTTTACTAAGATCTTGAACGTTATGGGTTTATGAATGCAATATGCACTATGAGTCTGTAAGTCTAAGTCTTGGGTTGTAGTGGGAGATAGAGGCTCCGCAGCTATGTGCGCAGAGGCTTGGAAGAGTCCGTAGCTGTGTACGCGGACCCCTGCAGCTGTGTACACAGGGTAGGACATGGATTGTACTGAAACAAAGACATTAATAAAGATAAGTTGGTTATGAAATATTGTGGATCTGGTTATATTCTGGTTTATGCATCTGGTATGATTTATACGTTTATGCTTATGTTTTGAGTTTATGCAAATCTATAAGATTTATGGGTGCGCGCATTGGTTATAATTGTTAAATGCTTGCTTAATGACATTAAGAATTAGATCTAATCTATAATAAACTCATTAATAATAAGAAGTAACAAGTGCATTGTTGCGGATCTACGCGGAAGCCTAACAACAGTGCAGATTGGCATGAGGGCACAGATCCGTTCGCGACCCCTCCAGACCTCATCTAGACATCCCAAGGGTGTGGAAACCTAGTTCCAACACCCTCCCATACTACCTCGGGTGAGACTGCATTCTGCACTCTGCGGACTATTGCCAAAAGGGCCAGTAGTGCGGGATTTGTTTGGCTAAAACACTTCCGAACCTTGGTCAGGCCCCAACAAGCCAACAAATGGTTCCATTGCCGGGACTGGGATCTGCCTAAGGGATGTCTGATATCGGAATGTTGGAACCCTATGAAGAAAGAGATTGAAGATTGGTTGGATCAGAAAATACACGAGTTCGTGGTACAGGAAAACAAAAATCCGCAAATATCCGAGGAGAGGTGGCTGGATCGCTACATATATATGGAGATCCACGAGATCTTCTTCACGACCTTCTCATTAGAACTGTATGAGTGGATTGCGAGGCTATTTGACGGTCTGGGAAGGTGCAATCTTGATCAACCGATAGTGTGGACTCATAGTTTGTGTGCAGCCCTACAATGAACACCTTAGTATTACGAGTAGGCGCTATCCTATTAGAGGCTGAAGGTGACAGGAGGAGTTGGGGGTTGAATTTGGCCGCCCTTCCTAGAGAAACTGTATACCAACTACATGATGGAGTAACCAATGAGCTCCGCACTAGGGAAGGCTGCGCCCTCCAAGTATTAATGGAGCAAAAAGGAAATCTGGAGCATATTAGTTTACAGCGCGACGACTTGCTTGCATACAACCAAGGATTAGAACAGGCCATGGAGGAGGTCTGTACCAGTGTATCAGAACTGTTGTGCCAGCAAAACTCCCAGTAGCCAAAAATATTCATCACATGGTGGCAGGATTCTGTAGGGCCCAAGAGGAGGCTGTGAAAGCTTAGTGGGAGTTGAACTTGCAGATCACAGAGCTAAGGATGACCATGCAACCTAATACACCCAGGGAAGTTAGAGAGCACTGCTGTCGTGCAATTCAAGTAGGATTGGAGGTGATAGAGCGCGTTGTACATGACTACATGAGATTGTTGAATCAGTCCCTTCTTACGCTCACATCACTACAAGAAGACCCCATGTTGCAACAAGTAGATATAGAAGTGTGGGAGTTGCAGCAGGTAGATATAGAAGTGTGGGAGTTGCAGCAGGATTCTGACAATGTCCGGTGGACTGCGCAAACGGTTGCCATCACTCAACGTTTGGCCAGGATGAGGGAGGCCCAGGCTTTGAAGGAGCAGGTGGACACCACATGACAGCGGGAATTTGGGCTCAAAGCACGCATCTAGCCTTGGCTTGAGGAAGCGTTCATGGTTACCATGACAATCGAGGGGAAGCTGACCTAGTTGCAAGACATATATGCGCTAAGGTAGGAAGGTGCCCCCAATAATGTGCCAAAATGCCAGGCATAATTGATACAACAGACAATGGAAGAATGTGTGCCAAATGTAAGTGCAGTGCAAAGGTTACTGGAGGAACTACAAGAAAATATCAACGCACCAGCCGAGTGACTCGGGATGAGTCACGATGATTGTGTTGGGGGCCTGTTGGGTAGTAGAGGCCCCGCGTAACGGGTTTGGGGCTTAAATCCTACAATTTTGGGTAAAAATGTGGTAAAAGCTCCACGAAATGCGCAGATCGTGAATGGTATTAGGTCAAGTCAAAGGATTGTCTGCCTGAAAATAATGTAAAAGAATAGAAAGAGAGTCGGCCTGCCCATGGTCCATGGACCATGGGAATGTATAAATAGAGCGAGGCTATAAGGGGAGAAGGCAGTTTTTGCTGGGATCTTGAATATTATAGGTTTATGAATGCAATATTCACTCTGAGTTTGTAAGTCTGAGTCTTGGGTTGTAGTGGGAGATAAAGGCTTCGCAGCTGTGTGCCCGGAGTCTTGGTAGAGTCCGCAGTTGTGTGTGCGGACCTCTGCGGCTGTGTGCGTAGGGAAGGATGTGGATTGTATTGAAACGAGGACATTAATAAAGATAAGTTGGTTCTGAAATATTCCGGATCTGGTTATATTCTGGTTTATGCCTCTGTTATGATCTATATGTTTACGCTTATGTTCTGAGTTTATGCAAATCAGTAAGATTTATGGGTGCGCGCACTAGTTATAACTATTAAATGCTTGCTTAACGACCTTAAGAATTAGATCTAATCTATAATAAACTCATTAATAATAAGAAGTAAGAAGCGCCTTTTTGTTGATCTACACGGAAGTCTGACAGTAGTGCATATTGGCGCGAGGGTGCAGATCTGTTGGCGACCCCTCCACACCTCATCTAGACATCCCAAGGGTGCGGAAACTTGGTTCCAGCACCCTCCCTTACTACCTCGGGTGAGACTGCAATCTGTGCTCCGTGGACTGTTGTCGAAAGGCTCGGTAGTGTGGGATTTGTTTGGCTAAAACCCTTCCGAACCTGGGTCAGGCCCCAACAAGCCAACACCGACCCATAAAAATAACATCTGTAGAAAATCAAATAGAAGGAAATGAAAACCATGAGAAGCTCAAATAATTAATAGTGAAATGTCCACATTAAAGAGAGTCATGCCAAGTATTAAAAATATCTGGTGGTGTACTGACATACATGGAGAATGCTTACAAATCTATAATCAAAGGCTCATATGGAGTATCAATATGCTACAATACAAGGACCACGACCTGTAAAAGAATGAATGGAGTACCATGTTGTCTGGAAAAGAAAGCTTAATCATGGAACTCAGGATTAATTATAGGGATTGCAAAACCTTCAGAATCTGGTCTAAAACCTATTACATTCAAAACTTCAAAACAAAGCCTTACAAAGATGCAATGAACACCATACATGTATCATATTCTTGAGTGAACTAATACCATACACAAGATCTTAATTAAATACTAGAGTGCAATTGTGTGCACTGAAGGCGATAGTTGATGAGCTAACAATGTGCACCATTCATTGTGTAGGTGGAGAAAAAAAAGATTAGAAAACATTGAGTCAAGTGGGAAGTTGCAGTGTGGTGTGAAGTGAGCATATTTTTGTAAGTGTGTGCTAACAAAAGGGATATGGATGCATGGAACTGATAATCATACCAAACAATAGAGGGTTGTGACCACATATGATTGAGGAGTGAAGGGTGTAGTGTAAAGAAGGTTTGTTGTGCAAAGAGGAAGGTGTTGTGTGGAGAAAATGACTAGCTTTTTATATTTCTATGCAACTGTTATGGGTCTTTGTTCTCTCATTCTATAAATTATATGAAAATTAGAACATTTTGCTAAATCAAGTCATGGCCTACATTTATAAGAGGTTGGTGCCTCTTGGAAAGTTGTGGCTTGCTAACTTAAAGGGGTTGGGGCCCTTTGTGAGTGTGTGCTCACAAAGAAATTGATGTAATTAAGTAGCAGATTAAATTACATCATAATAACAAATAGATTGGTGGTTTTCTCCTTGTTGGTTTCCATGTAAAATTCCTATGTCAATATATCCATGCCACTCAATATGATGCTGTGTGTTCATGTGAATGGTTTACATTGTTTCCTATATATTGTGATGAGATTGATCACATAAGTAATTAACAAGATTGAAAAAGAAAATAAGAATTGATTTGAAAATTTGAAAGCCTCACTAATTACTAATTCACCTCCCCCTCTCATTATTTCCTTATTACTAATTACCCCCCTAATTAATTGATTATTAAAACAATTTGTATTAGATCGAGGTTCCTTCAAGAAAAAATTAACCATTGGAAGGTATATTTATAAGGAATCATGTCTAGATAAGAAAGTCAAGATGCCTACTGAAGTAAGATACCATTTTTTGATGGGACAAAGTATGATTTTTGGAAAGTGAGGATGGAAGCTTGGCTTTGTCCCTTGGGGTAGATGTTTGGAGCTATGTGTTGATATATTATGTTACCTTTGTAGTGCCTCCTACAGATGCAGATGGTAAAAGGGTGTATGGAAATAATGAAAACATCAAGAATTCCATTCTCTTCGATCTTAGTTGTAGATTTTAACCCTGTACAGAAATTACCTGCATACGTATTCTAAAATAGAAAATAAACAATGGCGAGAGCATAAACATAAAACATATATACACAGATATTTTCCCCTGCATCCCAAAATCGGGACTACCAGATTGATTTTTCATTATATTCCTTTCAATGTTATAATACATATATATACATGTCGAAGCATCAATAAACCCCAATACATTAACTATTGTTTAGGACATAACTGTAGTTCTCTTGACCAGATCTACAAAATGCCATGGACAGAAAACCATCATGCCTAAAACCATGTGCGAAATTGATGTACAAAACCATAGGTAGGTCCGCCCACCTAATATTGGGTCCACAAAAAAATTCCCAGGGCACTGTCCTATACCCCGTGCAGGGGGGATGTTGGCCCCCTACATTCCCCCCCCCCTCGTGACCCCACCACTACGCTCGACACAATGTATAGGGGGGCCTACCGACCCCCCTATGTCCCCCTCACATGTGGGGTAGTCGTGGAAACAATATAACATGCACCCAACATTCTCCCACTTGTTTTCTTTCCACAGGGGGCCACATGAGAGCTTAGTCATTGATCCAGCCCTGTAATGCCCATTGTTTCTCTGCACCATGATAACTTCTCAATGCTCATAGATTTTGCTAATGCATCTGCATTATTCTTCAAACTGTTCACCTTTACCAACAACACCTTTTTGTCCTCAACCATATCTACCACAAAGTGATACTGAACATCAATGTGCTTTGTCTTTGAATGATAAGAAAGGTTCTTTACCAAGAAAATTTCACTTTGGTTGTCATAGTCTATCCTTATAGCTCAATGTACTAACCCCATACTTGAACACAATCTCTGCAACCAAAATTATTCCTTTCTTACATGAGTGGTTTCCATGTATTCTACCTCTGTAGTTGAAAGTGCCACTACAGACTATCCCTTACTCATCCAATTAAATGCACCTCCAAATAGGTTAAACACATACCCACTTGTAGATATTATTTGATACAAATCTCTAGCCCAATTTGCATCAACAAAGCCATGGATGTCAAAAACACTGTCCAATCATGGTCTTCCTTGGTAGCACAAACCATAATCATTAGTGCCACGTAAATACCTAAAAATCCGCTTCATTGTTGTCCAATGCTCCTTCCCTGGTTTTGACATAAACCTGCTCAATACTCCCATTGCATGTGCAATGTCTGGTCTAGTACATACCATTGCATACATTAGGCTACCAACTGCACTTGCATATGGAACACGAGACATGTCCTCTTCCTATTCTTGTGTCTTGGGACATTGTTCAACATATAACTTTACACCTACAGGAAATGGAACCTTCACCGGTTTACAATCCTGCATATTAAACCTCTATAGTATTGTCTCGACATACTTCCTCTGATTTAACTGGAGCTTCCTCTTTTCCCGTCTCATTTAATTTCCATGCCCAAAATATAGTTTGCAACACCAAGATCTTTCATGTCGAATTTGGAGGAAAATTGGGTCTTCAAATCTTGGATAATTTCTTTGTCATTTCCAACCAGCAATATATCATCCAAATATAAGACCAGATAAATAACATGGTCACAAATTAATTTAAAATACGCACAGTGATATTCATTTCTTCTGGTGAAGCCAAGTCCCCATATAAATGTATCAAATTTCTGATACCACATCCTTGGTGATTGTTTTAACCCATACATAGACTTTTTTAACTTGCATACCAGTGCTTTCTTACCCTTTACAATAAAGCCTTCAGGTTGCTTCCTGTAGATCTCTTCTTCTAGGTCCTCATGAATAAATGTTGTCTTTACATCCATATGTTCTACCTCAAAATCAAAGGCTACAACAACAAATAAAAGTAATCTAATAGAATCTTCCTTGGAAATAGGAGAAAAATTATCACCAAAATCAATTCCTAGCACCTGGGAATAACCTTTTGCTACCAACCGAGTTTTGTGTTTCTCGACCTTGCCTTCTGCATTCATCTTCTTCTTAAACACCCATTTTTTTCCAATGGGTTTCGTTCTAGCTGGCAACTCCACCAGATCCCAAGCCTCATTGTTGTGCAAAGATGCCATTTCATCAACCATGGTCTCTTTCCAGAGTTTTCCATTCTTTGAATCTACTGCTTCCCTTATAGTTCTAGGATCATAATTAGTAATATATAAAGAATTTTTTTAACAAAAAGTAGATGGACCATACCTTTCTAGCTACCTTCTTTCTCGAACTTATCTTCTCACAACTGGAGTTTTTGGCTCTTCATATTCTGATTCCTCTTCTGTTGTAGAGTATAATTCTTCATCCTTTAGCTCAAACTCTATCTTCTTAGGTTCCTTTGGTAAGAATTCATGATTAGTAACATCTTTGACCTCTCTAAACACCACATCTCTATTGTACACAACCTTCCTTGTTTTTGGGTTTCAAAGCTTATAACCTTTTAAACCATCCTTATACCCAATAAAGATGCACCCTTCAGATTTACTATCCAACTTTGTTCTTTTCTCCTTTGGAACATGTACATATGCATCACATCCAAATACCCTCAGATGTGAAAGAGAAGGTTTCTTACTAGTCCATACCTCTTGTGAAGTCTTATCCTCCAATGCTAATGAAGGTGATATGTTGAGTAGGTAACATTTAGTCTCCACTGCCTCTGCCCAGAATTCTTGTCCTAACTTGACACCACTGAGCATGCTTCTTTCCTTTTCCATCAATGTCATGTTCATTCTTTCCTCAAATTCATTTTGTTGAGTTGTGTATGGAGTTGTCTTATGCCGTGATATACCACACTTCTTATAGAACTCTTCAAATTCCTTGCAAAACTCTCCACAGTTATCTATCCTTAGCACATTTATCTTCTTCTTTGTTTGGTTTTCCACCAGAGCCTTAAATTATTTAAACCTGTCAAAGAATTTAGTTTTCTTGCTGAGGAAATATATCCATGTATTCCTTGAGAAGTCATCTATAAATGATACATGGTACACGAACTTTCCTAGTGATGGAACCGACATAGGTCCAAACAAATCACTATGTCCAAGCTTTAATATTTGTTTCACCCTCTTAGCACTAGAGGGGAAACTCACCTGATTGTGCTTCCCATATACACAATTTTAGAAATCAAAATCCAAAGGGAAATTAGACATAACTTATACCATACCATTACCATGAACTATTCAAAGACCCTTCTCTCCAATATGTCCAAGCCTTTGATGCCATAACATGGTCTTTTCTCCAGAGACCACTAGATTTTTTGCTCCACTTTCAGGAACCACATAATTGTTGCACCCATCAATAGCAGTTCTACCTTGAAGCTTGTACAGAGTTCCAATCTGAACTCCCCACATCAATATCAGTGCTCCCAAAACCATCTTGTAGGCATCTTTCTTGAACATTATTTTTACACCTGCTTCATCTAGCTTGCTTACAAAAATTAGATTTATGGCCAATATAGGAATATGCAGACACCCAGAAGTGTTCTAATCCTTCCACCTTGCAACTTAACCTTGAATTTTCTGCGACCAATGATTTTAGCCTTCCTGTCATCCCCTAAGAAGACATCACCACCATCATATTTCTCATACTCACAGAAGCACTCCCTATGGGGAGTGAACTGAAAGGATGCATCTAAGTCAATCAAACATGCCTTATGATCTACATGTGTACTTGAAGAAGAAGATAAGTACACATTCCCACCTTTATATGAGGTGGTTTTTGGCTTTGCAGAAGGAGCATCATCAGATCCCTTTCCTTTCTCATGAGATTTAGATTTACAGTCCCTTTTGAAGTGCCCTTCCTTTCCACATTTCCCGCACACCTTTACATGTTTTCTTGGAGATTTGATCTCCCTCTAGATTTAGATCTCCCACTCGAGGTCTTATTTTTGTTTTTATTCTGAGACTATCCTCGTACAAACAAGGCATCACCATTCTGGCCCTCCATATTTTTCTCTCTCATCTCCTTTGATAACAAGGATGAGACTATTTCATCAAAATCCAAGGCAGTGGAATTGCTAACTATTGTAGCATCCATACTATCCCATGAATCTAGTAGAGAACACAATAGATTGATGCACTTATCTTAATCTGAAATTTTAATATCAATAGATAATAACTGGCTCACCATAATATTGAAGGTGTTTAGATGCTCTGTCATAAAGTATCCATCTTTCATCCTCGGGTTATACAATTTTTTCTGTAGGAACATTTTATTCTCTAAAGACTTAGATTAGTACAAAGTCCCTAACCTGTCCCATTAAGCCTTCACTGAAGCTTCCCCTGATACATTCAATAATACTAAATCTGAGACACACAATCGTATTGTGCTATTTTCCTTCTGATCCAACTTCACCGAGTCTTTAGCTGACATTGTTGTTGGTTTAGTACCCGGATCTACTGCGATCCACTAATCTTTATCCACCAACAGATCCTCCATCTTGATTTTGCACAACTCAAAACTCTAACCATTAAATTTCTCGATCTCTATCTTTCCACTGCTTGCCATCTTTTTTCACCACAAGAATTGATCCCTCAGATCTCCCACTGAACAGGGTGTACCACAGGCCTGAGAAAAACCCCTCAACAGCAAAGGCATGCCCTTGAAGCCAAAACAACTATGATACAAATGTACGTTTTAACCCCATACATAAATTACCAGCCTACAAATTCTAAAAATAGAAAATAAATAATGGCAATAGAATAAAACATAAAACATATATACACAGAGATTTCCCCTGGATCCGAAATCTGGGACTACTAGATCGATTTTTCATTATATTCCTTTCAATGTTACAATACATATATATACATGCTGAAGCATCCATAAACCCCAATCCATTAACCTTGGATTAGAAAATAACCATAGTTTCCTTTCCCAAAACCATCATGCCCAAAAACATGTGTGAAATCCATGCACAAAACCATAGGTAGGTGATGAGCACTATTATTGTAGCAAGGATGTTGCAACTCGTCGGCTACCAGCTTTACTTATCAATCCGGGGTTCGTACAAACTTGGAGGTGACAGTGTGATATGCACAAGTAAAAGTGAAGGTCCTACCTGTTGTCACTGTTCATCTGGCGAGAGACCCCACGGGTTCCAAGCTAGACTTCTATAGAGTCAGAAGAATCTTAATTCTTTGATGGAAGAAGAGAAAATCTATTCTAAGAGAGCTACTCTACTGCAGTAATAAAGAAAACAACATGTAATGCTAAATCACACCATATCCTAATTAATCATTTAAACAACTATGCTAAGAAGAATTGCTAAATCAACACTAACCTAATGTTGCTATCTAAGTTATAGAAGTAAAGAGCATCAAACCATACTAATGTGTAAGAAAGGAAACTAAACTAAATATGTTTTCACTTTTTTCATTTTTTTGGTGTTTGTGATGATCAGACAGTGTTGGAGTCTAATTGAATAAACAAATCAAAGCTCAAGAGTGGAACGTTTAAATAATATGTGGAACAAAGTCATGAAGGAGTCAAGCAGAAGAGAAATTGAAGATTGAAATCAGTGAAAGGAAGACGTAATGAAGCAACACTACATAGGAATCATTGGATCGGGTGGATCAATGATAGGACTAACAGAAGATGAGCAGCGAAGATATTATTGCAGGAGATTAAGTGAATAGATGGATGGGTCGATTAATGAACATGATTCACGGAAGGTGAGTGGCGGAGATCTTATCACGGAGATTAAGTGAATAGATGGATGGATCGATCAACGAACATGATTAATGGAAGATGAGCGCCGAAGATCTTATCGCAAGAGATTACACTAATAGATGGATGGATCACATTACGTCACGTGTCAACAGAAAGGTGGAGAACATGCAGAATGATGGAGAGGTCTTCGTAGGTGGTAAGCAGTCTCTTGAGCACCCTAAGAGCTGTAAGCAGAATTCCTAAATTTCACATGATTAGCCTAAGTGAGTGACACATAGCACCGGAAAACCACTTTTCTCACGTGCTCTTGGTCGGATATCGCTCGTGCAGGAATTCATGTGAGATTGCGCGATAGTCGTTGGATCAACGGTGGAGATCGTCCAAGCTAGTTGGCGAGTGGGTTATGCGATAACCATTGGATCAAGAAAAATAGATCGTCGATGGAGATTTGGAGTGCCTAAAGTCAAACGTTGAAATGAATATGTGACAAATGGTTGATAGCGATTGGTCAGGTTTGTTGTGGATCGGATGGTAAGGAAATCTACGGGTATAATCTGATTAAGATGTGATTTATTAGCTTCCACATATATTATGCATGTAGAATGTGTTGAACGAAATGAGAATATGAGTGAGATATTATTACGGAAAGAGAGTGATGGAAATAGATGACGATGAAATGAACCAAGTACTGAATCAAGACAACAAACTCCAAAGCTCACGCGAGAACTAGAAATCTGTGTTTTTGGGGTTGTTGAAGGGTCTCTTCCTCAAGTCATGGTCCTAGAGGGAGGAGGTGAGGCTGAGACACTTGCTGACAACCTTATGGGGATCATTTTCTCCATGCTAACCTGCTAATTGAAAGAAGGTGAAAATGGAAGCAAACTAAAACACAACCAATGTACTCTATGCTGTTGTAATGGAAATGTGGCTACTTAAGCAAATGAATGATTAAACCATGAATCTAAGCTAGTATACATGTACAATAAAGAGGAGCCTTGGCTGCTAGGGTTGGGCCCTAACCCAAGAGATTCATCCCTCTAACTTATCTCAGTGCTGGCTCAGAACAAACCTCATTCTTATTATCAAAACAATGGATTACATCAAAAACTGTCACAAGTCTTGCAGCTCGAAAATAGAGTAAAGTTTTATAATCAATAATATGAATCCTACTAAGGTCCTAGGCCTCTCTACTTATACATCTGAAGTCTCCAATGAATTCCTTAAAATTAGGGAGGCTTGCCTCCCAAACTCGAGATAAACTAGTGCTTTGACTTTCACTTGCTCAACTGCCTTCTAGTCCTCATGATTTGGTTGTTTGCACTCCAAGCTGATGGAGGAATATTCGAATGGAGGGGTAGTAAATGAGGAGGATTTACTTCCTATAATTCCTCTCCCTTGTCCCATTCGAATTTTGACCAAGGTCTTTGCTAAAATTCCTTGCTTTTACCTTAAATCTTGCATTAAATGCACATTAGACGACAAAGAAAAATATCCAACTCTCACTCATCTCATAAACAAAATATAATCAGAAGTATGCAATAAGTTGTGAGATTAGTTGGTTTGACTAAGCTAGGAGGTGAATTAAGGCCCATATAATTAACCAATGATGAGGGTCATCATCACCCCCTATTGAAAGTGTTGCTCATCCTCTGAGTAACTTAGTCAATGTCCATGTCCTTCATGGCTCTATTAGCCTCTCTGACATCCCGTGTCTCTGCTGTGGTCTCTTCTTCTTGTGCATAGAAGCCTGCTTTCCTTTCTACTTCTTCCCACTGCCTCTTTTCCTCTTCTTCTTTTCTCCCTTCTAGCATCCCTAGGAGTAGTGGTGGGCTGAGTTTTAGAGCTATCCAATTGATATTCACCCTTTGCATTGATTGCTTATACATAGGTGTCCTATTGAGTGCCTCTCTCAGCCGTTGATGGGAGTGATATTCTCTAATCTTCAAGCTGTGTGGCAGTGTGTTCCATCTCTTGAAGCATGCATGTATACTATCATCTCCTAGCAGCCTAAACATATCCTCAAAATGTGAAAGTGGTTGCTCTTGGGCAGCAAGATATCTAGGTGCTAGCTGAGGATCATTTGCAATTAGATTATGGTTGCTGATTAGGGCCATGGGATTTGATTGTTTAGCTCTGATGAAAAGAGGTTCATTTTGCTCTTTATCTAATGTTCTTTTCAACTCTGTAGCCCTTGACTCTTCATGGTTCATCCATGATGCCAAAGTCGTTAATTGTATATCTCCTAGCTTGACATTAGGATCCCAAACATTCATATCTGTGAGGGCCATGTTGTGCAAGTAAAACTCAACCATTTTGGCCCTATCCTCTGGTGTACTTTGATCACAAAGATCAATAAATTGCCTATAGTCCTGAAATGGCATGGTGCCCCTTTGTGCCAGTTTTTTAATCTAAAAATGCAGCCATCTTTCTCTGAGGTAAAGAGCATAGGATTTAGCTGTCATCCTACAATGGATGGCCTCCAAGGAGAGGCTAGCCATACATTATAGTTGGTTTTCCCTTTCCTACAACTACCCTCTCAACCATGCATTTTCCCTCTCAAGTTGATCTCGCAGTATTGCTTCTCTGTCCCTTGGTGTAGGGGAATCTTCAATCTCAATAGGGATTTTTGTTGATATTTGTGGCTTCACTTGTTTGATTCTTGTGCTCTTTCTTGTTCTGAAATATAGAGGGGTTTCCCTCCTTCTTTTCCATTTTTTCTTGATTGGGGTGTTGAGAGCAATGAGGGCAGCTATTGCCTCCCTCTTAGGGGCCTCTGGAGACACCCTAGGTGACTCCTCCTTGTGTTCTTCCCCTTCTATTTCAATGCATTCTTCCTCTCTATTTTTCTTATCTTCTTCCTCTTGCTATTCTTTCTCATCTCCATTATTTTCTTCCTTCCTTTCCTCCTTTGTTTCAGCATCATCCTCTTTCTCTTCTCCCCCTTCTTGTTATGCTTCATCATGTTCCTCTGTATTAGTTTCTTCTTCATCCATCTCATTCCCATCTAGCTCTGTATCTTCTTATTCTTATTTTGCCTCCTCCTTGTTGACAGAAGGACTAACATCATAGATGAGGGTTTTGATGTCAACCTCTGCTGGTAAGTCTCTAAAGACTAACCATGTTATAGGGATCCTAAGGTTTTGGAGGGAATCCTCAATGAGGATCTTGATCAACCCATGGTGAGCCAATTGTTGGGAACTCCCTTCCTTTACTTTGTTGATGGAGTCTATGAGTGATTGAATCAAGAAATATGGTATGCCGAGTCTTTGGTGAACTAGTGTTTCTACCCCAAATCTTAATTCTTCAAGCATCCTAAAATGGTAGCCATAAACAACACTGTATCTACCCTCACATGAGATATATTTTATTAGTTGGTAACCTACCTCCATGGGTATGGCAGGCTGTCCATCCTTACTCCGTTCTTATCCTTTGTGGGTTCTTCACCTTCTAAAAATCATTTTCTTTTTGCCACCTGATTATCTGCTTTGTCTTCTTTTCTCCATGGATTTCCTAGGGGAAGTGTGGTGACCCTACTGATGAGATCTGTGGTGAGATCTATAATGAGTCCTCTAACTCTAACAGTGGCATGGATTCTGCTGTGTGGAGTGAGGGAATGTGAAAATTCTTGAGCCACCTCATCATCATACCCTGTGAATTTTTCGAAAAACTTCATCCATTGGTGTCTTATAAAGATTTCAAGCACTTGGGGGTGTTGTTGTATCCTCACAGTGTTTGTGGGTTCTCTCCTATTAAATCCTCCTGTCATATTACTTGTGAGGTTTGAGGAGGAAATGAGAGGTTTGACACAAGAATTTTAAATTCAAGAGACAACAGAGTTTCTTGTGTATGTAATTCACCTCCCACAATTGTTATATCCACTAGCTTTTAGAGCATTTCTAGTTCATTTGTTTGTAAATGGGGATAGATTTTTGGATCCTACCTCTTTAGAATGGTGGCAGTGGACAATTATCACGATATTCCCTTTTGAACCCCTCACTGCCTATCCCGTAGACTTCCTTTGTGTATCCTGTAGACTGCTCCTATAGACTATTCCTATAGGAATTCCTGTGCGTGCTCCTGTAGAAATTATCTTGTAGAACGATGGATGCTTGCTTCTGGTGGGTGGCCGGAGTTATGAGAGTGACTTGAGTGAGGGATTTTCGAGGAGTGGAATGCATGCAAACGATGTTTTGTTTCCCTTTATAGCTTTTCGGGGTGAGGTGGTATGTTGGTAGCAGAGGTACGTTTCCATTTTTGGACTATTGGTCCCCACTACCACCTCATCATTTCCACTCCTCGTAATCAACTCCCACCTTGTATATTCATAGTTAACCACTTCTTGTCCTACTCCTCCTCTATCTTTGAGTTGACGACATTTATGTGACAACTGAATGAAGGTGGCCAAGTTAACTGGCCACCTTTTCACTTATAAACCAACTACCTCATAACCCTTACAACTTTTGATCAAATGATGCATATGAGTGAGTGAGCAGGATACTTACTTGTGGTCTCGATGCCATGCTGTAGTTGTCGAAGATCAGAGGTGTTGCATTTTTTATTTTTCTGCATGGTCATTCTTCTTCCTCCTTTGCTATCTACTGATGGTTTCTCGGCTTTTGCAGGTGTCTGTGAATGAATATCTGATGCTGCTGCTGCTGTGGAGCTCCTGGATCATCCTAGTGAAGACCTGTAGTTGATGATTGATATTATGTGGGATAGACAGCTACAAGACCAAACCAACCTACCATTCACCCTCGGATTGCTTCTTGTAGGTTTTCGGGGGATCCTGTAGGAATACAGGGGATCCTGTAGAAAACATAGCCTTAACCTAAACAGAAGCAATGAAGTAAAAAACCAGTGGAATTGATGGAGGGATGCATGGTAAGGAGTGGAGGAGATGAATATATGTGAGGCAGGGTTTCCTTTGGATATTCTCTTTGCTCCTTGACTGTCTTTCTCGCCCACCTGCAAATAACAATTATGTCTTTTTTCTCTTTTTTTTTTTGAAAAAAAACACCTAGGCTGCCTCAGAGAGGTTTTGATCCTAGATGTTTTCCCTGTGTGCCTCAAGGAAGGTTTTCACCTAGGGATCTTCTTATTCTTTTTTCTCATTTTTTTTTATCATTTTTTTCATCATTGGGCTACCTCACGAGGTTTTCAACCCAAAGATGGGACTCAGGTGCCTCATGGAGGTTTTCACCTGAATCCTTATTTCTTTTTTCTCCTTTTCAATGACCTGATGAGGGAGGAGCTAGAACTTTCTCTGCCATCATCAATGTCTTATTGATATTGTCAATGAACTCTTGTTTTGATAAAGGCCTCTTGTACATTTTCAATTGGTGTCCATTAAGCCATAAGGTATAAGGTATAAGCCATCTTGTCATTAGCTTGACCTTGAAGAATTTATACCTAGAATCATATAACAATGCCCAATTGCCCTCTTGAAATTGCTTCTCCTTAATATGTCTATCATGCCAGATCTTCCTTTGAAGATGAACTATCTCTGTATGTAGGAGGGCCTGCATTCTAAATTCATACAAGCCATTCAATTGGAGCAATCTTTCTTCATGTGCATGACTGAGATCCAAATCTAGTTGGGCTGCCATCCTCAATATGTTATATTCAAACTCAATGGACAACAAAGCTTTTTTCCCATATACCAACTCATACGGTGTAAATCCAGTGGTGGTCTTCCATGTTGTATTATAGGCCTAGGTGGCCTCAACTAATCTCTCTGCCCAATCCTTCCTACTGCTACTTACTACCTCGGTTAATATGCTCTCCAGTGCCTTGTTGGTCACCTCCACTTTCCCATTAGCTTGTGGATGATAAGGAGTGGAGGTCCTATTGTTGATTTTGTGATGGCTGAGCAGTTCTTCAATCATGTTGGAGGTAAACTAGCTACCTTGGACTATGACTAGCTCTCTAGGGTACCCAAATTTGTAGAATACATTCTCCCTTAGGAACTGAGCCACCTTCTTTTATATTGCTACCTTAATCACCTTGGTTTCAACCCACTTAGTCAAATAATCAGTGCACACAATAATGTGTTGTTTTTTCTTTGGAGGAGGGTTAATAGGCCCAATGAAGTCCATGCCCCACTTGTCAAATGGCTTGAAAGTCACTTGAGGTTGTAGGGGCATTTCATCTATTGGAGTAGGCTTTCCCATCCTATGGCACCGATCACACCGACGAATGTACTTTTTCACATCTTGATGAAGATTGGGCCAATAATAGCCCGCTTGTAACACTTTGAATGTTGTCCTCTTTGCTGCAAAGTGACCTCCACAAGGCCCATCATGATAGGTTAGAAGGATGTCAAAAACTTCCTCTTCTCTTACACACCTTCTCAAGATCTGATCTAGGCCAAGTTTGAAAAGATTTCCCCCAATCCAGGTGAAGAGGGCACTTTTCCTGACTATCTTGCTCTTTTATTTGGTCGACAAGTTTGGTGGGAACTATGTTGATACCAAATAGTTTGCTATATCAGCAAAGCATGGGGAGAGAACTGAAATAGCAAACAAATGCTCATATAGTAATTGGTCATCCACCTTTACTTCTTCATTTGCAGGTAGATTCATCCTAGATAGAAAGTCTGTAACAACATTTTCCTTACCAGGCTTATCAACAATAGTTAGATCAAATTGTTGTAATAAAAGAAACCATCTTATAATTCTAGCATCCACATCTGGTTTGTTCATTAAATATTTGATTGCAGCATGGTGAATATGCACAAATGTTTGGTAGCCTATAATGTAATGCCTAAATTTGTTTAAGGAATGCACAACAGCCAGGGGTTCCTTTTCGGTCACAGTATAATTAAGCTCAACCTTTGACAAGTTGTTACTGATAAAATAGATGGGATAGGAAAATTTGTCCTCTACCTGACCTAAGGTTGCTCCTATGGCTTTGTGTGAAGCATCAAAATGAACATGAAAAGGGAGGGCCTAGTTTGGGCCTCGAAGAATTGGTGTAGTGGCTAACTTACCCTTTAAAATGTCTATGGCCTCTTGACAACTTTTTGACTATATAAAATTTGTATCTTTGGTCAACAACCCAAATATTGGAGAGGCCAAATTGTTGAATTCCTTTATGAACCTTCGGTAGTATCCAACTAACCCCAAGAAAATCCTGACATCCCTCTCCTTTTGCGGAGGTGGGACCCTTTGGATGATTGCTATTTTGTTCGGGTCTACCTGCAGCCCTTGATGAGATATTGAATGACCTAGCACGATCCCTTATGTCATTAGGAATTCACATTTTTCTGGATTGAGAGATAAGTTCATTTCAATGCATTTGTGTAATACTTTGCTTAGGTTAGTCAGGCCTTCTTGAAAATCACAGCCATAAGGTGTAAAATCATCCATATATATTTCCACCGCATCATGTACTAACTTAGTAAAAATACTCAAGACTGCTCTTTGGAAAGTGGCAAGAGCATTGCATAGGCCAAAAGGAAGAACCCTATAGGCAAAATTACCCCAAGGACAGGTGAATGTGGTCTTATCCTAGTCTTCTGTGTAGATTTGGATTTGGTTATACCCACTAAATCCATCTAGGAAAGAAAAAAACTTCTTCCCTGCCAAGCCATCTAGCACTTGGTCAATAAAGGGCAAGGGAAAATGATCCTTCTTTGTGGCTTTGTTCAACTCCCTGTAATTGACACAAATCCTCTACTTACCATTTTTCTTGGGAACTAACACTAAAGGAGAGACCCACTCACTTTCAGAGATAGGGTAAATGAATCCTGCATCTAGTAGTTTTTGTAATTCTTCTTTGACTATATCTTTAAGAGCTGGATTCATCCTCCTTTGTGGTTTCTAGACTGGCTTGCAACCTTCTTTGGTGTATATGTGGTGAGTACACATTGAGTGTTGTACTCCCTTCATTTCCTTGTAAATCCAAGTGAAGGCTTCTAGGTTTTCTCTCAACATGTTGCATAGTTTTTCCTCTTCTAGAGAAAAAAGAGATAGATTAATTTTCAAAGTTTTCTCTGGGCCGAATTCTATAGTTTTTACATGGAGTGGGTTGGAATCAGCAAAGCATAAGTCAATTTGATGATTGTTCTGGGTTTCCCTTACTTCTTCTTCTAATGGTAATGAACTAGGAGTTTGACTTTGGAGCGGGTGCTCAATTAAGTCATCCTCATCCTATTGTCCTCCTCCTATGGTTGCTTCCAAAGCATAAAGTTGGGATGAATAAACCTCATCTTCTTCCTCCTCCTCCAAACATAAAGGTAAACCATGCTCTATAGAAGGTTGAGCAGGAGGGTATAAGACTAACTGTTTGGACATATGCATGTTCTTGATGGACATATTCCCAACTCTGCAGCTAATGTAAGCATCAGATGTGGCCAACCATGGGCTCCTAAGGATGACAGGGTAATCAGTAAGCTTAGCCTTAGGCTGGAGAACTAGAAAATCTGAAGGGTATTCCCAAGAGTCAATGGAGACCATCACATCCTCCATAAGTCCCTCAGCGGTGACTTTGGAATGGTTTGCAAGTTGCATAACTATTGTGGTCTTCCTCAATGACCCTTGGAGGTTGAGCTTGAGCATGGTGTCCTTGGTTATCACATTAATGGTAGCCCCAAGATCGATCAGAGTGTGTGGGATGATGGTTCCATTGATGTGCACATCTACTATAGGGCTTTGAGGGTCCAAATATTTCAGACATATTACCTGCCCCAACATTAAGTCAAACAACTACCCAATGACATTAATGGTAGGGGCATCCATTTTTCTTCTTCCTAGATGCTTGAAGCATTTCTCCTTAATCAACTTATTGTAAATGGGAACATCTTTTATTGCCTAGAGAAGGGGGATCTTTACACATATTCTTCAATTCTCCCAGAAGTTTAGTTTCTTCTCGGGTAGGCTGGAGTGGTTGGGTTGATCTCTCAGGAAAGGATGGATTTAATTTAAGGTTTCTTTCCTCTCTTTCTTCCTTAGCCTCCCTATGTGGAGAGGGAGGTTGTTTATATGGGAGAATTCTCCCAGATCTTAGGTTGATCTCCTGTATTTCTACAACATAAGCTAGGTATGATGTCTCTCCGCTGTATACTTGTTGAGCCTACCTATTTTTTAGGTTTGGATTTGGCTAGGCAGGCATCTAGGGTTTCTTGGGTGGAGCGGAGTGTAGGAGTTGTGGTTGGGTAGGTGGTGGAGGCAATAGAGCTAGAGCATTGTTGTATTGGGTCCTCCACCCTTAGAGTGGGGCATTCCACTGAGGTTGTGGCAGAACGTAAGATTGAAATGACTAGATGGCTACCCAAGAATGATACTAAGATGCATAGGACCAAGGAGGGGGTGTAGACTAGGAAGGATGAGCAGGGGGTCCCCAAGAAGGTATAACCATGGTTTGGTTGGTGTTGTAATATGCATGGGATGACCCTTGCATACCCTGCTAGTATGGTCTAGGTCCGGGAGGTCTCCTTTGGTTGATGTAGCAAAGCTGCTTAGTGACCCCTTGAACTCCTTAATATACAACTTTGAGTCCAGGTAAATAAGGGCACTTTTCTATGGAGTGGTTTTCTTCATAGACCAAGCAAATCTCAATGCAGTTCAATGGAAATTCGTTCCTAGGATGCCTCCTGGTGCATCTAGGGCAAAAGATGGCCAAGGCTCTCTCTGCTTCCTCTTGCTTCCTTTTGATGTTCATGGTGTCCAATTGTAAGGCAAGGGTTTTCAGCATCTCAGTTTTGAAATATTCTAGCATATTTCCAATTTCACCCTTGAGGGATGAGTTGGAAGATGATGTGCTAGCCATAGGTTGACTACTCCTACCCTTTTTCCTGGCTTCCCTAGAATGGTTTCTAAAGACATTATTGATATCCTCATAGGGTCATTGGTAGATATCTCCTCCTGCTAACAAATGTAAGGTATCCAGAAGATCTTCCCTTACTCCTCTATGCAGGACCAACTTTAGTGACTCGAGGTCAAGTGTGAACCTAGCCCTTTTGTCACTAAGCTGGAATATTTCTTTGTAGTCTTCTAAGGATTCATCCTAGCTCGTGGTCATCCTGAAAGTCTCTTCTTTAGTATCCTTTGACCTACACTAGTCCCAATATTTTTTGTTAAAATCCTGCTACATCTGAGCCCAAGTTGTGATGCTATCTCTAGGTAAACCCATGAACCAACGCAATGCTGCAGCGTTGAGGGTAGATGGAAACAATTTTAACTTTTCTCATCATCTGTATAGTCATAGGTTCGACATATAACAACAAAATCAAATAGGAAAATGTCAAGGTCCTCTATGGTTAGGCCATGGAAATGAGGTAGGGCAGAGGGGATTATATTCCTCATCTTAGTGTCCCCATTGGTTTCCCTGATGGGGAAGGAACCCTCAATTCTCTCTCTATTCCCTTTGTCATTTCGGTTTTCAACCATTAGTTCAGTAAGAATGGGTTCTTCTTCTTCTTCTTCCCATGTAGGTTCTTCAAATATGTCAGGTTGGTCACCTAAAGGTTCCTTTAGTTCACAGCCACCAAAGATGAGAGAAGGTTGACTGTTGGATGCAGTGGGGGTATTTGGCAAGGATTCCTTAAATTGTCCCTATTCCTATGAGGCATGAAAGGAAATGTTTTTGGGTTGGATTTTATAAGATTTTTTAAAGTTGGAAAGAACTTTTCAGAAATGAAATTCCTGATTGAATGAAAACTACTGACAGAAAAAAACTACTTACTGAATTGAAATTCTACTTGTAGAATGGAAAGGAAAGTAGATAATGACAACTGAAAGAAAGGAAGCTACTAGATTATCTTTGCAGAAATAAACTAATGGTAGAAAATTGGAGACTAGAAATATAAGAAAAGAAAGCAAACTAGAAATAGAAGAAAAGAAAATAGTAATAACATTATACTCAGACACCTTCCTGGCAGTGGTGCCAAAAAGTGATGAGCACCAATATCACAGCAAGGACGCTGCAACTCCTGGGCTACCAGCTTTACTTATCAACCCAAGGTTCGTGCAAACTTGGAGGTGACAGTGCTATATGCATAAGTAAAAGTGAAGGTCCTGCCTGTTGTCACTGTTCATATGGCGAGAGACCCCAGCGGTTCCAAGCCAGACCAAAATAAGCTTAATTCTTTGATGGAAGAAGAGAAAATATATTCTAAGAGAGCTACTCTACTATAATAATAAAGAGAACAACATGTAATGCTAAATCACACCATATCCTAATTAACCATTTAAACAACTATGCTAAGCGAATTTCTAAATCAACGCTAACCTAATGCTGCTATCTAAGTTACAGAAGTAAAGAGCATCAAACCATACTAATGTGTAAGAAAGGAAACTAAACTAAATACGTTTTCACTTTTCTTGGGTTTTTGGTGTTTGCGATGATCAGACAGTGTTGGAGTTTGGTTGAATGACCAAATCAAAGCTCAAGAGTGACAACGTTTAAATAATATGCAGAACAAAGTTTAGGAAGGAGTTAAGCAGAAAAGCAATCAAAGATTGAAATCAATGAAAGGGAGACATAATGAAGGAGTAGTGCATAGAAATTTTTTGATCGAGCAGATCAATGACAGGACTAACAGAATATGAGTGGCAGAGATCTTATCACAGGAGATTAAGTGAATAGATGGATGGGTCAATCAATGAAAAGGATCAACGAAAGATGAGCGGCAGAGATCTTATCTTGGAGATTAAGTGAATAGATGGATGGATTGATCAACGAATAGGTTTAATGGAAGATAAGCGGCAGAGATCTTATTGCCAAAGATTATGTTAATAGATGGATAGATCACATTAAGGCATGTGTCAACAGAAAGGTGGAAAACATGCGGAATGATGGAGCGGTCTTCGTAGGTGGTAAGAAGTCTCTCACATGCCCTAAGATCTGTCAGCAGAATTCCTAAATTTCATGCGATTAGCCTATGTGAGTGACACGTAGCACGAGAAAATCACTTTGCTAGTGTGTTCTCGGTTGGATATCGGTTGTGCAGGAATTCACGCGAGATTGTGCGATAGTCATTGGATCATGTGGGATTGATCAACAATGGATATCGACTAAGCTAGTTGGCAAGCGGGTGATGTGATAGCCATTGGATCAAGAAAAATGGATCAATGATGGAGATTTGGAGTGCCTAAAGTCAAATGTTGAAATGAATATGCGACACGTGGTTGACGACGATTGGACAAGTTTGTTGTGGATTGGATGGTAAGGAAATCTACGGGTATAATCTGATTAAGACATGATTTATTAGCTTCCACATATATTATGCATGCAGAAAGTGCTAAGGAAATGAGAATATGGGTGAGATATTATTACAGATAGAGAGCGATGGAAAAATATGACAATGAAATGAACCAAGTAATGAATCAAGACAACAAACTCCAAAGCTCATGCAAGAACTAGAAATCTATGTTTTTGGGGTTGCTGAAGGGTCTCTTCCTCAAGTCATGGTCCCAAAGGGAGGAGGTGAGGCTGAGACACCTACTAGAAACCTTATGGGGATATTTTTCTCCTTGCTAACCTACTAATTGAAAGAAGGCGCAAATGGAAGCAAACTAAAACACAACCAATCTACTCTACGCTGTTGTAATGGAAATGTGGCTGCTTAAGAAAATGAATGATTAAACCATGAATCTATGCTATCATACATGTACCATAAAGAGGAGCCTTGGCTGCTAGGGTTGGGCCCTAACCCAAGATCTTCAGCCCTCTGACTTAACTCAGTGCTGGCTCAAAAACAAACCTCATTCTTATTATCAAAAAAATGGATTACATCAAAAACTATCACAATTCTTACGGCTCGAAAATATAGTAAAGTTTTACAATCAAGAATCTGAATCCTACTAAGGTCCTAGGGCCCTCTACTTATACATCTGAAGTCTCCAATGACTTCCTTAAAATTAGGGAGGCTCAGCTCCCAAACTCAAGATAAACTGGTGCTTTGACTTTCACTTACTCGGCTGCCTTCTAGCCCTCATGATTTGGATGTTTGCACTCTAAGCCGATGGAGGTATATTTGAATGGAGTGGTAGTAAATGAGGAGTAATGTTAGATTTTAGGCTTCTGTGGAAGTTTTTTGCCGTGGTATGATCCGGATTGTCCACAGTCTTTTGTTCATTGAGTCGACGTTTCAAACCCCAAAGGGGGTCCATCATCAGGACAAATCAGAAAGATAGAAGATGAATGAAAGATTGTTGAGGAGTATTTACCTCCTATAATTCCTGTCCCTTGTCCCATTCGAATTTTGACCAAGGTCTTTGCCAAAATTCCTTGCTTTTATCCTCAAATCTTGCATTAAATGCACATTAGACCACAAAACAAAATATCCAACTCTAACTCATCTCATAAAAAAAACATAATCAAATATATGCAATAAGTTGTGAGAATAGTTGGTTTGACTAAGCTAGGAGGTGAATTAAGGCCCATATAATTACCTAATGATGAGGCTCATCAGTAGGTCCCCCACCTAATATAGGGTCCAAAAGAAATTTCCTAGGGCACTGTCGCAGACCCTGTGTGGGGGGTTACCATGTCCCTGCTTACCCCCCTATAGGGGGGCAGCCACCACCCTTCTATGCCTGACACAATGTACAAGGGGGGTTGTTTCCCCCTTGTGACCCCCCCACACGTGGGGTAGTCATGGAAAGAATATAACACACACCCAACATTAGTCAATCTAAACTTGTAAAGGTTATGCATTGTAAGTTGGCCAAGGAAGTGTGGGACAAGCTTAATTAGAGCCATGAAGGAGATACAATATTTAAGCAAGCAAACTTCAAACCCTTAGAATAAGGTTCAAGAGCTCGAGAATGAGTAAAGAGGAGTGTATATCAGAGTATTTCCTCATAGTTAATGAAGTAACTAATATGATTAGAGTTCTTGGTGAACCTATCAAAGAAGAAGTAATTGTTCAAAAGATTTGAAGATCTTCCTTTGCCTATAATATTCAATTCCAAGATCTTAGCCATCGAGGAAATGACAGACTTGAAAAATATCACAATGGACCAGCTACTTGGTACTCTCACAACATCTGTGAGCCATCATAGTAGTAGTATATGCAAAGAAGCTATAAAATATTATAATTATGATGCATGTATGGCCTAGGATTTGAGAGAATTTATGCCTTAGGAAGCTATCTCAAATGTATATGGAATTGTCACAGTTGGATAGTGCTCTGAAATAGGTTTATAATGGTATGTTGAAGTCTAGAAAAAGCCTTATAGATTAGAAGTTATGGTAGGTCAAAATTTATAAATTAAAAGGTAAACAAGTAGGGTTCCAAGGATTAAGGTTATGCTTCTCTCTTGTGTTTTGTTCGAAAATTATTTGATTTGGGACTTAGGTGATTTATACCTAGTCAGAATTCAGGTTGTGCAACAAAGTTAGGCAGGAGAAAAAATCTCCAAACCCTGACCTGTGTGGGACCAACTACAAAGTTGGCCTCGTGGACTAGTTGGTAATCGATCAAGCCGGGAGGTGGGTCTAGTGGGGACTAGTCAAAGGTCAAGCTATGAGGTAGAGTTTGGCAGGAGAACAAAGTCTTGACCCCTAACCCCCAACCCATGTAGGACCTAGTACAAGCAAGCAATGAGAAGAGGTGATGCGTAGGGAACAAGTGGCAGTGAAGGTGGTAGATGACATCAGCTTTGCGTGACATGGAATTAGAGGAAGAGGACACATGGCATGTGTTTTGAAACTTTCAAGAGGCTAAGTGGGCCAAATATAGGTGACTTGTGTCACCATTTAGAAGGTGTCATGTGGCCCAAATGATGTTAGCATGACATAAGATGATGAAGTGGCAGGTCCTCAAAGTTTGTGCTAGGAGAGTGTTTTATAAAGTTTTTTATGCATTTGTTTATTGATGCTGAGCAGACCAAAGTAGTGGAAAAGGACTCAAGTTGGGTATCTAGGTTAATTTGTGTATTCATAGGTAAAACAATACACATACTAGGTGGAGTCAGTCGACCCACAACCTTTCAACCTACCAACCTGTATTAAATGGCATCTACAGAAAATCAAGATACAAAGAAATTTGGACCATGAGAAACTGAGATAATTAATAGTGCAATGTCCACATTAAAGAGATCCATGTGAAGCATTAAATATCTTTGTTGATGTACTAAAAAATCGGGAGAACGCTTATAAAGTTGGAATTAATGGCACCCGTGGAGTATCAAGATGTAAGAGAAAAAGGACCACAAGCTACAAAAGAATGAATGGGGAACCATGCTCTATAGACAAGTAATATTAATGGTGGAAATGTGGATTACTTACAAGGATTACAAAACCTTCAAAATCTGGTCTCAAACTTTTTCCAGTCAAAACTATAGAATGAAGCCTTAAAATGATGTAATGAAGACCATACTTGTACCAGATGTTGAGTGAGACAATCCCATACAAAATATCTTAGTTGAAGTCCAAAGTGTTATGGTGTGCATTGAAGGGAGTAGCTGATGAGATGACAGTGTGCATTATTCACTATGTCGATGGAGAACAAATATCTAAGAAAAAATCAAGTCAAGTGGGCAGCTGGGGTTTGGTGTGAAGTGAGTGGACTATTATAAGTAAGTGTGTGTGAACATAAGGGATATGGTTTCAAGGAACTCATAATCATACCAAACAACCAAGGGTCGTGACCACAATCAGTTGAGGAGTTAAGGGTGTAGTGTAAAGAAGAAGGTCTATTTTGCAAAGAGGAAGGTGTTGTGTGAAACAATTAGCTTCGTTTTCATATTTCTATGCAATTGTTATGGGCCTCTATTTTCTCATTCTGAAAATTGTATGAAAAGTAAAACAGTTGGCTAAAGTAGGTGGTGGCCTGCATTTATAAGAGGTTGGTGCCTCTTGGAAAGTTGTGGCTTACTAACTTAAAGGGGTTTGGGGCCTCTTGTGAATGGGTGCTCACAAACAAATTGATGTAATTAAGTAGGACCTTAAATTACATCATAATAACAAACAAATTGGTGGTTTTCTCCTTTTGGGTTTCCACGTAGAATTCCTGTGTCAATATATGCATGATGCTCAATCTGATAGTTTGCTTGTTCATGTGAATGGTTTACATTGTTGCCTATATATTGTGTTGAGATTGATCACATGAGTAATTATCAATATTGAAAGAGAAAATAAAAATTGATTTTAAAATTTGAAAGCCTCGTTAATTACTAATTAACCTGCCCCTCTCAGTAATTCCTTATTACAACAATTGGTATTAGAGTGAGGTTCCTTTAGGAACAATTTAACCACTGCAAGGTATATCTATGAGGAATCATGTCTATACAAGAGAGTCAGGATGCTTACTCAAGTGAGATACTAATATTTGATGGGACAAACTATGTTTTTTGCAAAGTCAGGATGGAAGCATATCTCATGTCCCTAGGGATAGATGTTTGGAGCTCTATGTTGGTAGATTATGTTGTCTTTGCAGTCCATCCTATATATGTAGATGGTAAAAAGGTGTATGGAAATAATACAAAGGACAAGAATTTCATTCTCTTTAGTCTTAGTCAATATAAACTTGCAAAGTTTATGCAATGTAAGTCAACCAAGGAAGTCTCGGACAAGCTTTATCAGAGCCATGAAGGAGATGAGAAATTTAAGAAAGCCAAACTTCAAACCTTTAGAATGAGGTTCGAGGGATTGAGAATGGGTGAATAAGAGAGTATAGTAGAGTATTTCCTCAAACTTGATGAGTAACCACTATGATTAGAGGAATTTGTGAACATATCAAAGAAGAAGTAATTAATTAAAAAAAAATTGAGATCTATGCCTATGAGATTCAATGCCAAGATCTCAACCATCGAGGAAATGAGAGACTTGAAAAATATCACAATAGAACAACTACTTGGTACTCTCATAACATATGAGATGAGCGTAGGAAAAGAGATGGATGAACTAGAAGAGGAAGCTTTCAAGGTGTCTAAGAAGGATAAGGAGCACAAATATCATTGAGACTGTTCCAGCTATGAATCTAATAAGGAGTTGGCTCACTTTGCTAAGAAACTAAAATGAAGTTCAAGAAAGTATAAAGGAAAGATTCCCTTTAAGTTCTTTGAGTGTGGAAGATTTGGACATTTTTCTTCTAAATTTCCTTATAAATAAAAGTCAGGAAAGAAAAAAGACCAAAATCCCAAAGATAAAGCTCAAATTTTTTAGAAAAGGAATTCCTTCAAGAAGGGGCTCTACTCCAAGGAGGATAGCTCTGCACCGAAATATGATAGAGAGGATTATTTAGAAAGTGATTCTAATTAATGTTTTATTATGGCACTTGAAGTTGACTCCATGAAAAAAAATGTCTCAGACTGTGAGGAAGAAGATGGATTTGAAGGGGATCTTATCATTCCTCTTCATGACTTAAAGAAGGCTAGAAAATGGAACAAGCAATTAGAAGAGCAGTTATTGCATGATAAAGAATGTATATATCACTCAAAAAATGAGGATTTCATTTATCAAAGGAAAAAAACTCAAGAAGCCATTAAAAGTAAAGATAGCTTATCCCTATAATTAGAAGAAAAACAAAAAACATGTGAAAAGATAGAAGAATATAATAAACTCTTAAAGAAAGATATGTTCAAGAAAAAGGAGGAGATGATCTCTAAACCATGTAAATAAGAGATTTTGTCCCTAAAATTCATGTTAGAGGAAGAAAAATAGAAGGAAGAAGTTTTGAATTATTTGATTCGCAAATGGGAGAAGAAATATCAAAGCCTAGAAGAAGAAAATGTCTCCTTGAGAACAAATATTGAGAGATTAGACACTGAGAATGATCTGGACCAAAAATTTGTTTAAGGGACAAAGAAGTTAAACCACATTCTAAGTAGTCAAAGGCCTCCATAGAACAAGACATACCTGGGATACCCTGAATCACATAAGTCCTCTATGGAAAAGATTAGCTTTGGGTTTGCAAGATTCAAGGACCCCTAAAGCTATGAAAAGTTGCTTCAAGGAAGAATCAATGAAGATAAATGAAAATCAATCCAGAAAGTCACTCAACATTGGAACAATAATTATAACATCTCCAAAGACACACACCATAGATAAATGAAAGAATAAAAGAAATGACAGAGGTACCTATGACCACCTCAAGCTCGTCAATTATCCAAATTGAGGTACCCAAATTTATTTTATGGTCATTGCTATAAATGAAATGTATTTGGGCATAAAGTTATTAATTGCAAAAGAGTCAAAGTTGAAAGAGATGAAAATTTCAGATACATAAATTATTATAACTCTAGAGCTATAAACTCACTTCCCATGATTATAAATCATTTCTCTCCCTTGATGGATGAAGTTGAATGCTTCAAATGCAATAATTTTGGGCACAAGGCAAGTGAGTGTAAAAGAATGTTTGAGTGCCCTTATAAATTATAGTATGCTTGGGAGCCAAATTTCTCAAAAGATACGAAGACTTGGAGACAAAAGACTCAAAAAACCATGGAGTCTGAGCTAGAATTGTCAGGGCATGACCAAGAGAATAGATGGTATGATAAGATTAAATTATTTTCTATGAAATAAAAATATAGTGGGAACAATGTTACCTTCAGAAATAATGCTCTAACAAGAATTAAAGGTAAGGGCATAGTTGGTCTTGATGAAAAGACTAAGGCTCAAAATGTGTTGTATGGAGAAGCTCTCAGACACAATTTTCTTAGTGTGAGTTAGATGTGTAATAATGGCTATAGTGTGAATTTTCAATCCAAAGACTGTGAGATATGAAAGGAAGAAAATGGAAATATAGTGGGAAAGGAAGTCAGGACTCACAATAATGTATATGTGTTCGATGAATCTAGAGTAATTTTCTACCCAAGTAAGAAAACTCAAACCTAGTTGTGCAATAGGAGAGTTATTCATATAAATTTTAGCAGTCTGATAAAAATCATCATGATAGAAGTAGTAGGAGGATTACGAAGACTATCAAATACTAATGACTCAATCTGCAAGTCTTGTCAATTTGGTAAGCATACAAGGACTCAGTTCAAGACAAAGGATTTCTCATTCTCTAAACATTTGGAGATAATTCATAGTAATATCTCTAGACCAACAAGGACAAAAATCCAAAGACGAGAAAGGTAAATTATTCTATTCATTGATGATATTACCAAAGCCACCTTAATAATGGTGTTAAAAGAAAATTCAGAAGCTCTGAAAAATTTCAAGATATTTAAAGCCTATGTAGAAATGGGAAAGGCCTAAAGATCAAATGCTTAAGATCTGATAGAGGTGGATAATTTACTTAAAGAGGGTTTTAAGAGTATTGCAAAAAGCATGGTATAAGGAGGTAGTACTCAGTGGCTAGAACCCCACAATAGAATGGAGTAATAGAGAGAAATAATAGGACAATTCAGGAGATGGCCAAAGACATGATGGATGAAGTAGAAGTACCACACATGTTTGGGGAGAAGAAACACAAGTATATTTGTATTTAACAAAAATAACACAACTCATACCTAATGGTGACAAGACTCCATATGAGTTATACAAACGGAAGCTAGCATTAGTAAAGCATTTCAAAGTATTCAAGAACAAATGCTATATCAAAATAATGACAAGAAAATTAGAAAATTTAATTTTTGGGTTGATGAGGATATATTTCTTCGGTAATCTGTCATAAGTGAAGGAATCAAGTGCTTCAACAAGTGGACTAAAAGAGTCGTAGATTGCATTGATATTGTAGTGGATGAAATATTTCCATGACCAGAGCCATCCAGAGGAAATGAGAACTCAAATGGAGAAGAAAGTTAACCCACTAGACTCTCATACCAGTAATAAGTAGAAGCATAGGAGGGACATGAAGAAGTAATTACAACATAAAGACCCAAAACTCCTTCTAAATATATGTAGAAACAACATCCATAAATTCAAATTATTGGTGATCAAACGATCGATGTTCAAGCTAAAGGGGCATTCCTTGGTAGTCCAAACTGCACTAAACTTTCTCTACTGTCACAAATTGAGCATGAAAATCTCATTCAAACAAGTGAAGACAAGTCCTTGGTGAAGGAAATGAATGAATAATTGGGCTAGATTTAGAAGAATGACACTTGGGAGCTCAAGGATCAGGTGATAAGGAACAAGGATCAACTAGTCTGTAAAGGGTATGCTCAAATATAAGGGATATATTTTGAAGTAACCTTTGCACCTTTAGCAAGATTAGAAGCCATCAAAATGTTTCTAGCCTTTTCTAGTCATAATAACACCAAGGTATATTAGATGGATGTAAAATCAACTTTTATCAATGGGCATATAGAATAAGAAGTATACATTGAGCAACCAAAAGGTTTCATGCTCTTAGAAAATGAATATTATGTCAGAAAATTGAAAAGGGCTTTCTATGGGCTCAAACATGACACTAGAGCTTGGTATGCTAGGTTGGATAAATACCTCCAACAACGAGGCTTCAAGAGAGGCATTGCAAATAAAAATTTGTATATAAAGTCTGAAGATGATCACTTATTGATTGTGGTGTTTTATGTAGATGCCATAATATTTGGTATCCATTTGTAGTATTTGGGACATCAATTTGCAAAGTGTATACATAAAGAATTTGATATGTCCATGATAGGAGAACTATCCTTATTTCCAGGGCTACAAATTTCTCAATCCAAGGATGACATCTTCATTTCCCACTCTAAGTATTTAAGATAGACAATGAAGAAATTTGAGATGGAGGAATGCAAGCCAATTAGTACCCCCATGGATACTCTTTGTAAATTATGTAAAGAAGATGACCTCTTGTAAATCAGATAGTATATATATTAATGATTGGAATAATTTTGTACCTCAGAGCCTCAAGACCAAAAATCATGCAAGAAGTAGGCTAGGTGGCTATATTTCAAGCCTGCCATCATGAAAGTTGTGTCATTGTAGTAAAGAGAAATTCAAATATTTCCCAGGCATAACAAACTATGGTTTTTAGTATGTTATAATTAGACATTCTAGGCTAAAATATTATACTGATGCTAATTGGGCAAGAATCATTGATGACAGGAAAAGGACCTCTCGAGCAACATTCCTTCTAGGAGATTGTCTAGTGTCTTGGGTCAACAAAAAATAATATTTAAAGTCGTTATCAATAGTTGAAGTAGAGTACATTGTTTCGGCCACTTGTTGTACAAAAATTATTTGGTTGAAGCAAACATTAAAGGAAATCAAGATAGAGTTGAATGATTCAATTCTAATCATGTGTGATAAAAATAGTGTATCATCATCTCTAAAACTCCTATCATGCACTCTAAGACCAATAATATTCCAATAAAGTTTCATTTTTTAAGAGAACAAGTTGTTGTTAATTTTTTTCATCTTGAATATGTGGCCACTACTGAGTTGCTTGTAGATATCTTCACAAATCCATTGAATGAGAACCCTTCGAATATCTTAGGAAAAAAATAGGATTTTTTTCTCTTGCACCCAAATGACTCAATTTCAATGAGAATTGGCAGCTACTAATCTTGTTGAATCATTTAAAGAGTAGGTTCAAAGTTTCATGGGGGGTGTTTATTTCATTGGGTGTTGTGGGTGAGACCACCCTAGGGCTTTAGGTTGAGAACCCCAACAGAGTAGAGGGCAAACCACAACAAGAAATTCTCAGGCAATCAACCTAAATGCTTAATCTACTGAACTATGCAAGAGTGTCCTTATCTGGATGTTCTATGTTCGGGTAGATCCCACTGGTTGCAAACCCTCATCTTCTCCTGATTTTCTTCTCCTGATTTTCTTGAAACTTGAAAATTATTCAAATGAAACATATACAATAGTAGAAACATAAAGAATGTTCATGGTATTAACCTTAAATCATATAAATAAATGACCAATTATACATCAATATAAGATTCATAAACAAATTACAACATAATTTGATGCATAAACACATTTAATATTAGAAGTAAAACATCATTATTTTTATTGAAGTTAGCTACAAGTAAAGTGGAGAAATACGACTTGAGTCCTTCTCCAGCTCCAAGCAGAACCATCCTCCGAGTCTGTCCTTTCCTGGCCATCATCAATCTTCCTCCATTACTAATAGAAGGATATCTCAAGCAAGATGAAGGATAAATATAACAAGGAAACAAGGGTTTCCTAAAGATTTCGGGAGTGCAGGAGGCACATGGATTCCTCGTACTTGATCAGGGATGATCTCACTATAGTATCAATATCTCATATCTTCTCTCTTAAGGCCGTCCCATGGAGGTTTATTTATACTTTTCCAAATTAGTTTTTTTAGTTGGGAAACAGTTGGGCCACAGGAAATAGGAGGTGAGTAACAAGTAAAACCCGTGAAATTTGCGCGAAATTAAGGAAATTTAATTTTTTTCAAGTGTTTTAGCATATGTATGTAGGTTGGGTATTTGTTGACCTGAGTGTACATGATTTTATAATAGGGCACAGTAGTGTATAGGGAATAAAACACTTTTTTTTACATTTTGGACCAAGTCTGGAAGGAAGGGTTGCCCTAGGCCATAATCAGAGCATCAAATCTACCAAGAGTGGTAAGTGGTGCTATAATAGATGCCCCCTAATATATGAGGTTTAGAAGGGGTACATGATGGTCGTAATGTATTAAGTGTATAGAAGGAATCATGCTGAGGCCGAGGAGGAGTTCACCAGATTTTAGCCCGCCAAGCTATTGAAAGAGATCAGAAAGAAATGGACATCTGAGGTAGGCATACCCATGCTCAAAAATAGTAAAGCATGTCCGCATGTTAAGTACAAAAGCAGATCCAATACTCATACAAGTATAAAGGAACTAAAAATACATAATGGATCATTTGATCATAATCAAGAAAGTACATGTCTGAATATCACATATAAAGAGATGACCAATGATGCTGAAGTATGAAGCTCATCACTGAAGTCAAGGAACTAATCAAAATAGTACCAAGTGAACCTGATGGAAAAAATGGTACTACAGCACAACTCGGGTGCCAACATATAAGATGTTGCTGTAAGGAACTGTAACATATAAGGTGGATGGTGTCAGCTAGCAGAAATAGGAGCAACTGACAAGTGAACCAAGACATGTTGATGCAAACCTAAGGTCTTCATTGACCTCCATGGTACATTTATACACAATGGGTATGAATGATCTGAAGTTGACCATGTGAGAAATATTTTTATTACTGGTCATTGATGTATACCATTAACAAACGCGAGGCTACTCACCGATATGATGATGACAGTCAAGGTACCTAGTACAATCTGACAAGTGTGAATAAATGAGATGTAGTCGAACACTTGAAAGAATCTATCAATCAGGAGACAATGATTGTTTTCCACTATTGATAGTGAAGGAATCTGCCCCTAAAGACTGCAAACCCTAAGGTACTACCAAATGGACTGTAGATCTCTTTCCCAGAGCAATGAGTTGAATTCGATGGGAAAAGATCTGCTAGAAGGAAGGTATTAAGGCATCCTTCATCAATCTAGTGCGAGTGTAACCTGTAGGCCAATAATGTGGAGGGAATCAGATGAAAAAAGATGTAGTAACCCAACCAAAGCATGTTTTTGGTGTACACAAGTTGTGGCTAGCACACGATAGAAACCCTCTGAACCAACCAATAATGAAAGCTGACACCGAGGTGAGGAATCCACCAATAGGGTAAAATGGAAACCAAGGCATTGCATGAATCCCAATGTGTGATAATGAAAGTTGATTTCGAACACAAGGGAAACCACTCAATCAAAGACCCATGATACTGATCAATGTTGAGCACAAGGCGACCTATAAATAATGAAAATAGGGTTGGGGTGCGGCTCTAGATTTGCCCTCAGAGAAATTTGTCATAGTCAATAAGAGCAAGACCCGCTAGAAAGAAGTGAATGGAGACCTTCTCAAACTAGCATGAGCAAAGGACAAATAAAAATGTTGTGATAACAAACATGACGCTCACAATTAGGGATGGCTGATTGAAAAATAGGTCAAGAGATGCCACAGAGAGGCCGACTTAGGTTTACTTTCCTTGAACAAAAGCACGACTCAACTGTGACTATTTGGTAGCATATGATAACTTTGTATAAGTTTGTCACGCAGGAGGCATAAGCAAACTCTCCATATTATTGGAATAGGTAACCAATTAGAGGAGTACTGACTCAATAACAAGGTTAAAGCTCTCCTAAGTCAAACTAAAGCCCATCCCAATGGAGGAAAGACTTGTTTTTGAGTTCTTTGTTCAAGGGTGACACAACTGACTCTATATGCCATCAAATATGGAAATAATGTTTCGTTCCCGCTCTTTTTGGAATATATATTTTTTTTGTCTTTTTAATTTATATGAAGCTTGAGAAGGTATAAAGGAATGCTATAGTATAGTGGAAAGAACGATTGTCGAAAAATTAGAAATTCTAGTTCCTAGGAGAGGAACATTCTTATGCTCAATGAAAGGAGACAAAACTGGTCAAGGACACTCAAAGGAACATTCTTTCCATGGGTAAAAGAGTGTGTCAATTTGTAGCAGCTAAGTGATTGCAAGTTTGAAGTTGCAGAAGAAATGGTCGAAAAAGTGGCTTAAACATGAGTCCAAGTGAAGCCGGCTCAAGGCTAGAAGGTGTAGATAGTCAATATGCAATGCAGCGGTACAACTCAACACAAAGGAGCCTCTAGGGTATAAGGCTAGAAAGTAGAGCAGAAGAATGAGAATGAGTCTTCAACACACAATTCATTGTGGGACTAAAGAGAACTCCCGAGCCTACTCAATATAGCAACATGGGAAACCAATGTCTATGAGGATCTAAGTAAGATGCCCATGTAAAGGTTGGCTCTACCATCACATCATCATTTTTAAAGTTGGCGAGTGAAAATGGTTTGTGAACCAAGACATGATGGGGTTGACCCTATGGCTATCATATTGCAGTATGGAGCTTGGTATGAAAAATGCAGCGGAAAGTGGTATTCCCTAACCTATATGCCAGTAAGAAAATGATACCTGCCATGATGGGTTTGTGGTCATGGGACTAAAACTATTTCTCGAAGAAGTCTCCAAAATTTCCTGTAAAGACAACCCATTCTTGACACTCCAAGCCAAAAGGTCAAAAAGTCCATAGGATAAAAATCAACTTTCGAAAAAATAATTTTTATTTTTCAACTTATATAAAGACTTGGACTCACAGTTTTGTCATTTGTGTTTTGAGCAAAGAGTTGTGGAGACAAACTCAAACAAGCTTCTTTCAACCAATTGAACCATTAAAATCAATCCAAAACTTCCAGGTAACCCTTATATCATGCCTTTAATTATTTGTGATACTTTTTAGATATTTTTTCCAAGTTTTGACTATAGGAAGATATGTCAAAAATTTCAACTCTACGTACACACAGGTTGAATACAGGTATCCCGTGTATATGAGGGCCCTACACGCGACTATGTAAAAAGGCAACCCGCGTGTGTGCAAGTAAAAAATTTAAAACATAAATCTAATGGTTTGAAACATCCTTTTTGGCCAGGATGATCATCACCTGGAGAGAAAGGGAGCATAGTGCTATTGATAACCAAGTACTGGAGGACAAAAATGCGTTGGATTCTTTAAGAGGCCATGGCTTTCTAAAATTCTTTAAATGCCAAATATGAAAGCAAACACATGATTGCTTGAGTTGTTGATACATTACTAGAGTGTAGAGGATGATGCATTCATGATCGATTAGATGCCCCTAAGGATCGAGATCGAAGATATTTACTTGATTGTCGGTCTTTCTCGAAGGGGAGAGGTAATGCATTCTACTGGCAGGACAAGGGGTAGTCTTAGTGTAGAAGATTAAGTCCATCTATACTATCTCGGTCATCTTGAAAATATTGGAAGTCAAATTCCAATCAAGCACGTAGAGAGCTTGTCCTTGAAAATTCTACTATTTACCATTGCCAGGGTAAATGGGTTTGTTGCTTTACATCAGGCCTCATGAGTATCCATGAGCCTAGTAATGGAATTTCTTAATACTGTATTTGATTGGTGCACACCTCTATTGACTAATATGAAGAACCAACTAACCTCCATTCAGAAGGGCCAGACAAAGAATTTTGGGTATGTCATAACCTTATGCTCATTCTTCTTTGAGAAAGTACCTGGGCTTCGATACAAGGTAATATCGGCTATCAACAGCTCGAGGGATCCACGGATGGGTAGATGGGTTGACCTAATGAAACGCCTAGGGGGTGGTGATGTGCCTAGGATGAATTTCGATGACGAGTTTTTCACATGGTGGGATCAACATGTCATCACAGTCGATGACTACCCCTATGCTAGGATGGATTTCCATGGAGATCTAGGTTTAGTATTACCATTGAATGTAGCATGGGGCACCATAGGTAACAATTTTTAAATTTTTATATTTCTTAAGGTTTTTTTGGATTTTTAATATAAATGAACATAAAAATATTTTTGATGGGACAAGACACTTAAAACATATTTGGATCATTTTTAAGATGTGGGGCTAGTGAGACCTAATAGATTTCCTTGACATAAGCATTGTGGAAGAGATGCCAAAGGGGCTACAGCTGAGATGGAGATAGTTCTCCATGCAGTTCAAAGGAACTTAGTGAGATTGACTCACCTAGTACCCATGATAGCCATATAGGACCTTCCTGAGGAGATGCAACGTCGTGTGGTAGGAGTACCATGGGATTGGGTATGAATATTCCGGCGTGTGGACAATGCCGTTGTTTATTTTCTAGCTTCTTATCCTGAGCCCACTAGATAGATGATCAAACCCTTTTTATGATTAGACATGATGATAGGCAAAAGCCCAAATTTTGTAGGGCATTTCGTTCCAATTTTTGTATATTATTTTGGATATAAACACTCTATCTATGTACATGCAATTTTATGATGATCATATATACAGATGATACTTTGATTATTTTTTATGTTTTTTAATTTGATGAATGATTTATAAGCTAATCCAATGCTTGATTAATAATAGAATCAGCTAAGGAATTTTCTGATCATGGAAAGTGAACATATGCGTATAAATAAATGATCGTTGCAATAATCGTACTCGTAGAATTGGCGATACAAATAGGGATCTCAAACCCGATGAATGTTATTTAGCTGAGATACCACGAGTTGTGAGTCTAAATAAACCACTAATGAATCAATATCAAGAGATATCGCTTCAGATAGAAAATTAATAATGACAGTATATTCGGCAATATTATTCGAAGCAGGACTGGTACATACTCTTATCGAAACCATCAATTTGCGAGATGGATAATAAATCACCCAAGCCGTGGAAGCAAGGTTCTGGGTATGCCTACTTGCACCATCGACAAATCCTAGATATACTTAATCGTCCATCAATACCTGCAAAAGAATATCAAAAATAGAAACATCACTAAAAAGGATAGAGAGATATGTACAACATACAATATATACAAACAAGTAAGTGCTCGACTGAAGCCTAAGAAAAGTACTTCTTAAGGTAGAGCCCATTTCTGGGCTTTGCCAACTTGTTTCCTTCAAAGTCAATTAATTCATAATCTCCCTTTTTCAAAACTCACTTTACTATAAAGGGACCGTACCACATAGACTTAAACTTTCTTGCCCCCAAGGCATCTTTTTCTTGATCATAGACCAGGACAAGATCACCTTCAGAAAAATTTCTAGGATGGATGGCTTTATCGTATTGAGTTTTTGCCCTCTTTTTATGGGCTTTTTTTACTGTGGCGGCATCTCGACGCTCCTCATCAAGATGCTCCAAATGAACGAGGTGCTCCTCGAGACTAGAAGTCTCTAGAAGAAGCTCAACAACTAGCTTAAGGGAAGGAATTTCACATTCAATAGGAAAGATAGATTCCAACCCATAAACCAGTTGAAAAGGAGTAAATCCAGTGGCAATCATAACTATTGTTCGCTATGCACAAATTTCTTGATACAACATGATGTTCCAATTGGATCTACCTTTGTCAATCATCCTTTGTAGGATGATTTTAAGGGATTTTTTCATGGCTTCATACTACCCATTGGCCCGAGGATAATACAAAGATGAATTATCCTGTCGGAAACCCAACTTGAGAGCTAATTCAGACATTAGTTGATTTTGGAAATGACTACCATGATGAGTGACAGTCTCTTTAGGGATACCAAATCATGAAATAACTTGATTAAAGAGAAGCAAGGTCATTGTTTCACTGTCATTTTTAAAAGTAGGCATGGCCTCAACCCACTTCTTAAAGTAGTCTACAGCTACAATGAAGTACTTGTGATTTCCTACTGAAGACGGATTACAGGTAGTAAAATAAATGCCCAACATTGTGAAAGGATTGATGTTGATAACAGGGAAAAGCGGAGCTGGATGTGCATGCATTTTTCGAGTATAGACTTGACAAGGATGGCATCTTTTTACCACTTCAATACAATCTTTGAAAATCAAAGGCCAAAAGTAGCCTGCTTGCAAATTTTTTTGGGTTGTTGCAAGCCCAAATAGATGATCGGCACAAGCACCACTGTGGAAATCATTAAGAACTGACTCAACTTCTTCCAAATTTAAAAATTGCCTAAGGATTGAATCAATCTCGTGACGATATAATGTGTCACCTATAAAAACATAATTCTTAGGAAGGTGACGCATCTTTCTACGCTCATCTTTGGAAAAAGCGGGCGAAAACGTTGAAGCAATTATTGTTGACAGGGATATTGTAGAGGTAGATAGAATGTTGCTTATCTTTAGGGGGAGATTCTATAATGAAACTATTGTGATCAATGCCAAAGGGGGAATTTTTGGATATTTGAAACAATTAGGATGGCAAGTGGCATCATGTGTCTTTACATTGATGTCAAACAAGCTAGCTTGATGTTAAATGGGTGACGATAGCAGCTGCATTAAGTGTTCAACTCAGGTGGATTATTATGGTTGTTTCTCTTCAGTAGAGAACCATCATAGTAGATGTATATGAAAAGAAGCTATAAAATATTATAGCTATGATGGGTGGATAGCCTAGGTTTTCAGAGGATTTCTACCTCAAGAGGCTAGCTAAAATGTATCTTGAAATGCCATAGCTTGATAGTGCTCTAAAATAAATATCCAATGGTATTTCTAAGTCTAGGAAAGGCTTTCTAGATCAGAAGTTATGGTAGGTAAAATTTTATAGATTAAAAGGTCAACATGTAGGGTTTCACAACTCAAGGTTCTACTTCTCTCTTAGGTTTTGTTTGAAAATTATTTTATTCAATACTTAGGAAATTTAGATCTATTCAAAGGTTGGGTCACACAATAGAGTTTTCTAAGAGAAAAAAAGCTCGACCCTCAACCCTCGATCTATGTGGGACCAACTACCAAGTTGGGCCTGTGGGCTAGTCAGCAATCAACTAGTTCAAGAGGTGGGTCTAGTTGGGACACATAAAACATCGAGCCACATAGAAAAGTGTGACAGGAGAAAAAAAGTCCTATCTCTCGACCCTCGAGCTATGTGGGACCCGATATAGGAAATAAATGGGCAAAGGTGATGCGTAGAGCACATGTGGTGGTCAGGGTGGTAGATGATGTCAGCTTAGGGTGACATGGAAGTAGAGGAAGAGGACACATGTCATGTGTTTTGGCACTTTCAAGAGGCCAAGTGGGCCAAATATAGGTGACATGTGTCACGATTCAGAAGGCATCATGTGGCCCAAATAATGTTAGCATGACATAAGTTGATGAAGTGATAGCTCCTCAAAGTTTGTGTTAGGAGGGAGTCTTGTAAATTTTTTCCATGAATTTTCTTATAGACACTGAACTGACCAAATCAGTGGAAAAGGAATCAAGTCAAGTCTCCAGGTCAAGTCGAGAAGTTGGAGGTAAAAAATAGATGCATACTAGGTGGATCCAACTGACCCATGACCTTCCAACCTCCTGAATTGTATTAGATCGTGTCTGTAGAAAATAAGGATATAAGGAAATGAGGACCATGAGAAGCTTAGATAATTAATAGTTCAACATCTACATTAAAGAGATCCATGTCTAGTATTAAATATATCTAGTGATGTACTAGAATACCTAGAGAAGGCTTACAAAGCTCAAATCAATAATTCTTGTGGAGTATTGAGATGCATAAAAACAAGTACCATGTCCTACAAAAGAATGAATGGAGAAAAATGTTGTCTGAACAAGTAAGATTAATGGTGGAATTGAGGATTAATTACAGGGACTACAAAACCTTTAAAATATGGTCTCAAATCTGTTATAGCCAAAAATTCAAAATGAATCCTTACAAAGCTGCAATGAAGACCATATGTGTAATAGATGGTTGAGTGAAATAATCCCATACAAAAGCTCTTAATTTAAGACCAGTGTGCCATGTTGTGCATTAAAGTTGGTAGTTGATGAGTGGACATTATGAATCATTCACTATTTCGGTGGAGTACAAAAAGATAAGAAAACATTGAGTCAAGTAGGTAGTTGGGTTGTGGTGTGAAGTGAGCAGGCTGTTGTAAGTAAGCATGTGCAAACAAAAGGGATATGGTTACAAGGAAATGAGAATCATATGAAAAAAGAAAGGGTCATGACCAAAGTTCATTGAGAAGTGAAGGGTGCAGTATAAAGAAGGTGTGTTGTGTAGAGGGGAAGGTGTTGTGTGGAACAATTGACCAAGTTTTTGTATTTCTATGCAATTTCTATGGGCTTATGTTTTCTCGGTTCGAAATTGTATCAAAAGTAGAACAATTGGCTAAAGAAAGTGGTGGATTGCATTAATAAGAGATCAATGCCTCTTGGAAAATTGTGGCTTGCTAACTTAAAGGAGGTTGGGATCTCCTGTGAGTGGGCGCTCACAAACAAATTGATGTAATTAAGTAGGAGCTTAAATTACACCATAATAACAAAAAGATCGGTGGTTTTCTCCCTTTGTCTTTGCACGTAAAATTCCCGTGTCAATATATGCATGTTTCTCAATCTAATGGTTTGTGTGTTCATGCGAATGGTTTACATTGCTGCCTATATATTATGTTGAGATTGCTCACATGAGTAATTTCCAACATTGAAAGAGAAAATAAGAATTGATTTCAAAATTTCAAATCCCCACTAATTACTAATTCATCCCCCTCCTCTTAGTGATTCCTTGTTATGATAATAGAACAATACAAACCAAATGGAAAATAAATGATTTTATTATTAAAAAGAGTTACACCTGATGGAGTGAAATACCGATATGGGTATACAAAATCCCCCTCCATTGGACGAGTTCTTTTATTACCTTGTGCTTCAGCAACTGTTCTCTGTCTCAAAAGATTGTAGTTAGGAAAGGAGAGAATGGTTGAATTTAATAGTGGGAGATTGAATGTTTTAAGACAATAGTGACCATGATGAAATGGTCATGTGTAGAGAATGAATAAAAACCTCTCTATTTATAACAAAATGTTGGGCTAGATCTAGATGTAGAAAAATTATAAATATTATTAAACTAAGTCAAGATCTAGCTATTAGGAATATTTTATTATATTTTAGAGAGGGAAATATTATTTGAAATGGTCAAATATATTTATTTATTAAACTAACTCAAAAAATAATGAGATAGAATGAACTTCCCAATCACTTTAAAAAACTATTGAAAACATCAACTAATTACCTTTGGAAGAAAAAAATGGGAAAGACGAGAGCAGGCTCGGCGGGATTCGTTCATGGGTTTAGGGTTTCATATCACCCGTTTAGTGCCGACACAGATCCAAAAATCCTGCAATACTGTGGACAGAACAGGAACCAGTTGGAAGTTTCCTCCCACACCGAAGTTTTCCTCTGGCTAGAAGCTGAACCGTTGGACGGCAAGGGATTTCATGTTTGGATACACAACGAACTGAATCCGGGGCGTATCTTTTCCTCCTGGACGCGGTGCTATCCCTGTGATACCTTTTCGCTCAGGTCCAGCAGATCTTCCCCAGTTTTTGGCTGGCTGTGGCGGCGTCATGCCGATCCAGGGTCGTTCTCCAATGGCATGGTCGATACCATATTTCGTGGGGGTAGTATGGACCCGTTTCCTGGGTTTTATGTGGTTTCCCTGTCTTTCATACCACAAATCTGGGATCCCATTCCTTTGATGCAGCGTCATGGCAGAGGGTTCGAACGGCAGGCCACAAGATACTATGACCACGACGCACCCCTAGGGCCCTGGATCAGTTCTGCTGCGGATCAGGATCTCAATGAATCGAAACACAGAACCCCAACTCAATTGATTTTTGACAGGTCTTGTTTGCCAACATCCGAGAACGCATTGCACAGACAAGGAAAATCTGACTGCGATTATGGAGGAGTGAGGCGTATACCAGATTCGTTGCACCATTTCGGTACGCCGTGGGTTCGATCGGCAGTCCCAGGGCAAATTTTAAATGAAAAAGCCGTGGATCCAGAAAGGGGAAGGAGTAGGGACTTGGTCTCGTGGTGCTTTGAAGACCCTATACTCTATGCAGCGCAACAAATTTTCATCAGATCAACAGAAGGCAGGCATTTATGTTTGTAGATCTGGGGAAGCATGAGGGTTCTGGAGCTTAAAAAAAAAATCCAGGACAAACTGGGAATCCCAGTTGCTTTTCAAATCTTAATATTTTCTGGGGTATGCATGCAGGAACATCACTCACTCCAGTATTACAGGGTAGCTCAGGACTCAACAATTATCCTCAATCACCATTTGCGAGGTGGGTCAAAGGGATCTACATCAAAATCTACAGGCACCTATCGTGATGCAGCCAAAGGGAAAGATCCTCCAAAGGCGAAAGAACCTGCAGCAGTCAATATATCGCCTTGGCAGTATATCGTGGATCAAATACCAGAGAGCCCCTCCATCTCGCTGGATTTTCTAGAGGTAAAGTGCATTTTTTCAGATCTGGAAAAAAAAGCTGTTATTTGTAGATTTAACGGGTTCTGGCCTAAAACTGAGGCTCTGTATCAATGGATTCACATGGTCTGGAAAAAAAACTGCCAGATCCACCTTTGTTTGAAGGGCTTCTTCATAGTAATATTCCTTGAAGACGAAGAAAAGGAAAAAATTCTCAATGAAGGACCATGGTTTTGGGGCAGTGCGGGATTATTTGTCACCCCATGGTTTCCAGAGTTTGACGCTAATACTATGGTGGTATCAAGGATGCCAGTATGGGTAAGGCTGCATAATCTACCATTACACTTTTGGCACTTCAAGACCTTATCATCTATAGGGAATACCCTTGGAAGAATGTTAAAGATTGATACAGATAAACACTTAAAAGGAATTTTTACTTTTGCTAGGATATGCGTCGAGGTAGATCTCAGCCAAGGACTACCTGAAAGCATCATCCTGAATTTTAACAATATTCAGTGGAAACAACCTTTGGACTATGAGAACATAGCATTCAGGTGCAGGGGATGTCAACAAATAGGTCATTCACTCAAAGCATGTCCCATCAAGAGCAAGACATAGCAAAGGAAGCCCAGAGGATGGCAGAATTTAGATGAAGCCTTAAAGAGGAGAACAACAAGAAAGAAAGCCCCTTCGGTAACAGAAGAGGAAGAAACAGAAGCAGAAGAGGATGATACCACCATAGAGGAAGCTGAAATAGAAAACCAGAAGGAAAATACAACAGTCAACAAGGATCCACAGCCACATACAAATCAGGCAGAGACCCAGCAAGACAAAGCAGAGATGACAAGCATGGATCAAAGCATGGGAGGCAACAAACGGCAACATCACTCATATACATCAGACTCAGACAAAGAATCAGGGCAGCCGAATGAAACAACTCAGTTAGTCATTGCTTCGATCGAGCCCACTCTGGGTGAGTGGTGTAAGGTCGAAAAGAAAAAGGGGCGAAAAACTTGAAGCATGAGTTTTGCTCATTGCTGGAGCCTTTTTTCCCTCTTTTATTTCTCTTCCCCTTCTCTTCTCTTTCTCTTTGTTCGCATTAGTCTTCTAACGTTGCGCAGGGTGCGTCAGCACTCGTGCCCATGTGGCAGTTTTTACTGTATGCTTTTTTGCATCTGCTTGTGTAACTTTTCATTATTTCTTTAATAAAAGGTTACTGATTTTTTTCTCTGGAAAAAACTCGAAAAATAATGATTAATTGAGTTAATTAAGGAAAGTGGTTAAAGTAAAAATAAAACGGTTTATAAATTACTTTAAGGGAATAAAATCAAAGTGGGTTAGAAATAATTATTAAATAA
>APFE030400495.1:120606-171979 GCA_000404065.3 Pinus taeda | reverse complement strand
AAATAAATTATGATTTATTTAATTATTCTTGGATGATTTAATAAACAGGGATTACAAATAATCATTAAATAATAATTTTATAATTATTCCGAAAGAGTAATAAATAAATAATGATTTATTTAATTATTCTTATATGTCTTTCGGGTTTTAACCATTAATGATTTAGGAAAGTGGTTCTCTAAATTATTTCCTGAGTGGGTTTTAATGTGTAAAACCCCATTCTGCATGGTGATTTCTACCATACTAGTGGATGTTATACAACAAAATGACCTCCTTATCAACTCAGAGGTGAAAGACACGATGACTGAAGCAAAGACCACAATTACAGGCCTTGATTCCACACTAACGCTGGTTGCACAATGAAAACCTACTTTATAAAGATTGTTACCAAGCCTAAGGGTGTCTTAGTGACCCTACTAACTCAAGTTGCTAGATCAGGGGCAACATTATTGAAACTAAGGGAAGTTCCAAGGGTAAAACCAATGAATTGACTCACAAATATCTAGATATTTGTCTCGAAATTTACTCAAGAAAAGTAAGGAAACATCCAAAAATAACCTATTTGGAGGAATTCTAATTTGAGAAAAGGAGGGAAATGGGAAAGAATTGAAAAGCAGGGCAAGTTCATTGCTTTTTCCCTAGTGAACTCTATGAGGAACTTGGCAACCCTAACTCAATTTCTATATAGGCAATGAGAGGGTCATTGTGAAAGGGGTCAGAGCATTTGAAAGGATAGCCTACTAAGCTATTGTGAACTGTCACATACTTGAAGAAGTGAGCTATAAGAGAGAGAGAGAGAGAGAGAAGCAGAAGGGGCAAAGGAAGATTGATACAATAGATGGTTGTAATCACTCTTCCTTTATTAATACAAAACTGCAGTTGTGTTCCCTACTCCATGGTTTCGGTAACATTGTTCATTAAGTTGTTCGTTTGATACTTGTTTAGATGAGTAGTTTAGTTGTATGCAAATATATGTTCATTGTGCATTCATATATTGGTTTTCAAGGTTGTATGTGGTGATTGTGTTTGCCTTTCATTTGTGTAGGAATTGATTTGGAGTTGGCTTTGAAGGAGTTCTTCTTGGCTACATTGAGATCTCCAAACAAATCTAGAAGGAGACTTGGGGTAATCCTCTTTACATACTTTGTTAATTAATATTCATAGATGAACATGTGTATAACTTGGTAGAATCTGCAAATAATCTTACAGTCTGTCAAAGGTCCCGGGAAGGCCTTTGAGGGTACTTTTCATTCTCCATACACCGTGCATTTTACCCCATAGCAGAATTGGCGACTCTGCTGAGGACTATACATCTAGTTCCCGATTTACCTAGACTCTTCTCAGTTCTCTCTTCCTTCTAAGAGCTCCCTATTCTTCTGCAATCCTTTTTGATCCACCAAATATCTTGCTGCATCTTACTTGTATACGTTCATCTCAAAAACTAATCTTGGAAACCTTCTTTTTGATTAATTTCCCACACTAACGCAGGTTAGCAGGCTACACAGAGCTTTATAAAGCACTATGCCTATTCACAGGGAGCATTAGTGGGCCTACTAACTCTCTGTAGCCACTGTTACAGAGCATTAGTCTCCCATTACCTTGATTTTCAGCAGTGTCTGTGGACCAAAAGGGATAGGAAATCTTCTCATGGGCTGAAATAAGATCTGTAACTGTATTATCTCAACAAAATTAGTGTCCAAGAAATTTATTTTTAGGAAAAAAGTTTTGGCTTTTTTTTCTTAAAACATTTTTTCTAAAAGAAACACTGACAATTTTTATTCATCCTTCTGTTTAACTAGTTGTAAGTTGCTTCATTTTGGTTTCAAGTAGTTGTTAGGAAATACTGGAAAAGAATCTTTTGGTTATGCATGGGTTGAAAGACTATAGATGCATGGAAGAAACTATGAATATGTGAAAAATATGAATACGTAGAATACAACTTGTTTGCATTAATTTTTATTTTTTTTTTCTTCAGAGCATTGTTTTTTCAAGATTTATTGAGTCAAGAGTCTCACCATATTTCATACGTCAACTCCCCTACCGAAGACAATAATAAAGTACACACAAAATTACTTAAAATCAATCAGTAACTCTTTTGAGCAAACAAACATTAGCTAGGCTAGGATCTTGGGATAAGTATGTGAGTGAATTGCCCAAGGTTGAAAACCAAAACTAGTGTCATTAACGAGCAAAAAATTCCTTTTGCAATCATACTACCGGGACCACTCCAGTAAAAGCGGAGTGAAATACAAGACAACATTGGACTGTAATTGAAGGTAGCCCACCTTCTCTTACAAATCCTTTGGGTATTCTGTGTATTGGGGGTCCCTTCGGGGATTTCGGAATTGAATCAGGGACTCAGGTATCCTGCCCACATAGCATGCTATCTTTGACTATGTCCCCCCCAGTGGTGTTTGTGATCTGAGGTATCTTTAGTGGCCAAACTTATAGGAACTTATGCAAGGTGACTGGGACGGGTAGTCCTGGTACCTAACATGGACGGACCTACTCTATCTTCAGTTTTTGGGAGGGTGCTCATCTTCATGAGAGTACTTGGCCCCTCAATTTGAGGTTCAGGTGAAGCTCTAGAGTAACCATAACCATACATCTGGGCATCCTTCTCTATTATTCATTGAGATACTGGGTTTCATCTCTAGTGATCGGTGCTTATCAGAAAAGGTAATTTCCCTTTGTTTGCTGATTGATCCATTTAGTGTATTTTTTATATTTTTTTAGGTACCTGAGTGCTATCATTTGAGACTTTAAAGAATATCACCATAAAATTTATTGCTAAAACTTAACGGTCACTGTGGCTACATCCGACCATCGTTGTCAGTCCAAATGATTGTTAGGACTTCCTCCTCTCATTGTGGAAGATCCATTGAGTTCCACTAAACTGGATTCCCAATCTTTAGGGATCAGTCTCCTACATCTCACATGGGATCTGTTTGGACAACCGATGGTTCAAGTTTTCTAGAGGATTTATTTACCGAAGGATTTCTTCCTCCCTTTAACCCTCCACTCACGAATTTGTTGGAAGATGTCTTGGCTCCCATGGTACCTGTACTTCCTGCTTCAGTAGTTAGAATGTTTCCATCTATCCAGTCGATGAGTAATGGGTTGTGGAACTTTAGGGACACTTTTGGTCCTTCACCACTCCCCAGTTGACAGTCACCACAACATCCGTAATGGAAAATCTTGTTATCCCATTTGTCCCAAGTACAACCACTCACATGACACCCTCTATGAGTGGAACCCAGTCGATGCTAGGTTCCACTCCTATGGTGCCAAACTGCATACCTTCGACAAGTGCCACATATAGTGCTCCCTATAACACTCAATGCAACACTATCGGTACGGTTCCCATTTACCAACAACATGGTTGGCTACCAATGTACAGTTCAAACCCCCAGATTCATATACCTGGGGGGTTCCCAATACGCACATGTCGGTAGGGAATGTAATAGTTCACCCTCCATTCTCAGGCATGCATGGTCAGTCGCTAATTGACATGAGCATTCCCTCTATTAATCAAGGACAAATGGTTAGTTTTGTTCCAGGCGGGAATCCTCAAGGGGTTCCCAACCAGTCCATGGGAGCACCCTACTCACATCTTCAAATGAGTCAAGGAGGCACCACTTATACTGGGGGAAATTTCATACCCCAGTATCAAAATCGTTATGGAAATCCACTCTACAACACCATACCTCAAAGCAACTGCTACACCATGCAACCCATGTACACTATGGGGAACCAAATGATGGGAGGAGCACAAAGCTCCTCAAGTCATCCGTCATCACCATGGTCCGAGTTAGGGGCACCTAGCTCTCTACCTTTCTTGGCAATGTTGGATATACCCAACTTATACAAGCTGACAAACGACCCCATCTATCGAAACTTACAACGGTCGTCGATCCCGCATAATATACCAACGGACATCCCAAAGTTCGATGGAAAACAAGGGGAGGATCCAACCACCCATATCACCACCTACCATATCTAGTGTCTTTCAAACTCTATGGTGGATGATAGTGTCCGGTTACGTCTTTTTCCCCGCACCCTCACTGGTGTAGAGCTGTAACAAGGGCCTTTTTCACCTCTAGTTATCTCACATTACAAGTCAATCTGGGAACGTTTTTGTTATTGTGAAGGGTATCTTAATTTGAGGCGATTTGTCAGAGTAATGCTTCGTAGTATAGATCTAAGAAATACAAGAGTAAATGGATGCTAAGCTATGCTAAATTACTTCTGCATAAAGAATTCACACATGGCAACTTTGTCAGTCAAGGGTACGGAACACTAACCCATCCCTTTAGAAAATGATAAAGGAAAAGAAATTAGAGTATGGATCATGGATCTGGGAGCATAATAGCGTCTGCTGTGTCTCACGACAGCCTTGATCCTCCTCCCACACACTACCAATGAATGCAAGTAAAGGAACAGCAAGAAAGCAGAATGGAACAACAATTCGGAAATGGAATAGCAATGAAAAGGAACAGCAGTAAAGAAACTAAATCTCGCGAGTTCACACTCTCAATTCTTGGCATCAACTTACATACAAATAAAGAGCAATCTTTTGTACAAGTAGACAGTTAATCAAATGGAACAGCAAATCACCATAGATAGGAAACGTCAATCATATACAAACATAATCTGAAACAGTTACCAGTAGTCCATCATTTCAACCATATCTAGCTAAAACATTCCACCTATAAAGTCTGTAATGGAAGTGAACAACCTAGAACAATGTTATGTGATAAATTCTGGAAATATACTGTAAACTCGTTACAAAGAATTACAAAAGGAAAACTACTGATAAACAAGTATGGAACAGCATGTACGTATATCAGATTATAGAGAACAGTAAACAAACCATAGGACGCCAAACTGTACTGATACAATCAGCCAGTGTTCGTTGGAGCCGGGCCCTTAGCTCTCAATGGTACACCGTCGTAACTTACTTCAGATGTAAAGGGAAAATAACACCAAATATATTATATTAACGCATCAATGATAGTACAGCAAAACTAAGTCTCAAAGGGACTTGCTAGTCTGAGTGTAACCAATAGTGCAGCTTATAGACAGAAAGTAAAAATACAAAATATTCCTAACATCCCCTAAGTCTTCGATGCCGCCCCTTCTTATACAAGTAATGGCGGAGTTAACTAAACAACAAAATAATTGAACGTAACGATCCCTCAAGATCAAAGATCCTGAGGGATCTGTTAAACAGTTAACTCCTTTCTTTTTTCTTCCTAGTCTTCCGAACTGACAGTCCTTCATCTCATCCCAGATTGATCTGCCTTAATTTACTCGCCCTGGTCTGGACTTTATTCGGAATTAGGGGGACAGCCATTATCTGCTCATGGGACTCTTGTTTAGCACCATGCCTTCTTACTTTTGTCCTTTCCTGCATAAGAAAAGATACTTTCATTAATTGGATCATTTGTATTCACTCTCATTGCATTCTCCCTATTGTATAATAAAGAAAAGGTTACAACTATTGCTTGAAACACCACTACGTTAAGCGTTAAAACATACCTTTCCAATGCTCTACACACCCCCCGACTTACTCTATTTCATGGCCTCATGAAAACATTATAATTGACATGGAGAGCTGTAAGAGAATAGGCGGGAGAGGGCACTTCGTGAGGAGGTCTGCAACCATGGTGAGCAACCAAATTATCAAAGAATTGGTTCAATTGATCTGCAGGCATATCGTACAAAGCCTGGTACCCAGGTGCAGGATGCCAAATAATTGGGCTACGGAACCGGTATCCTAACCAAGACGGCCCAGCACGTAGGATGTGCTGGCCGTAAAGGGCCAACCGTTCAGCAGCCAGCTCAAAATTCTCGTACTTGAATGGCTCCCTGAGCTGGATGTTTGGGGTAGAAACCCAATAGCGGAATTTGGCAGACTCCAGGGCAGAATCCTTAATAGCCAAAAAGTATTCCAAGCTATTTTGGATCAAACCCTCATGCATGGGCCCTAGCAGTTCCATGACACCTGGGGTCCTCATAAGGCGTTTGTGCGATTGCCATAGCTGAACGGGGTCTCTAGGCTCGGCCCTGACCCATAGATCTAGGCTGTTCTCCTGCCTCTGGAAGGCATTGTAAGCCTTGAGCCACTTCAACTGGTTGACACCAAATGAAACAAAGGCTTGTAGCTGTATATCTCCCACAAAGGGCCAGGGTTTAAATCAGTTTCCTGCTCCAACACCATATTGTGCAGATAGAACTCACATAGGGACCGTTGGACCTTAACCCCATAATGTTTACAACAATCAATAAAATCATTAACAGTATTAATCTGAATGGGGGCACCTGCCCTGACGACTTTTATCTTCAATCTTAGGTATCTTTCAAGGAGAAATAAAGCATAATTCTTTGCAGGGGCTCTGTAAGTCAAAACATCATCATACAGCGAACATACAGTGTCCAATTGTTTAATAACAGTGTCTAGTCGACGTGTTACCTTAGCAACCTTCTCCTGTTCCTTCTGCCATCCTTCAAAGGCCTGACTTTCTGATTGACTCATGTTCCGTAGTTGCTGCTGCAGTTCTTCATGTTTTTCCCGGGGGATCATTTGTTCCCTTAACTACTCAACTTCCTGCTGCAATTCCTTGTATTTTTCCCGAGGGATCCTTTGTTCCCTTAGCTGTTCAGCTTCCTATCGGGCCTGCTTCATCTCGTGGTGCAATGCCTTAGTTTTTGGATCCATTCTCCATGATTTCTCAGAGGCAGGGAGTCTCACCTGGACCTTCCTGTTTCGCTGCCTGGTTGCCTCAGTTTGGACTGCTTTGCTTTCCCCTTCTTTCTTAACGTGAATAAAGGGGTATGATGGCTCCTTTGTAAATGGAATGTCGTCTTGTGGCTCGGTCTTGATTGGAACGACAGCTGGTCCTACTGGGCTATTTGGAACAGCAGGCTGTTCCTCAACGTCAATAGGGGCAGAATTCTGATGCTCCATACCAGATGGAACGGCATTTTGTCCCTCAGTGCTGGTTGGAACGGCCGTGGGTCTATCAGCGGAGTATTGACCTCCAAAGTGCCTATGAGCCCCTTGCCTTCTCATCTGATGGTACCCAGCCACATTTATTCTTCTTCTTCTTCTTATCGTCCTCCTTATTCTCAGTCTGGCTTTCAAACTTCGAATTTTCTGCCGAAGCTGGGCTATAATGTTCAGCAGTCTCTGCTGTCTCTTTCTCAATTTCTTGATTTCCCTTGCCTCAGCTGTGGGCACCTGAACGACCCTTATTTCTGCTCCTCTTTCATCGAGGGTTTCCTCTGGTATTATGGGAACAGACTGTTCCCAACAATCATTTTCATTCTCTGCGACATCTGCAGGTGGGTTTTCTCCCGGTGTCTTGGGAACGGGTTGTTCCTGGTCGGTGTTTAAATTTTCCTTCTCAACAACAGGGGGGTTTTCTCCCCCTGCCATTTCTTCATGCAATTCTTCATGTGCTTCTTCCTCGGAGGGTAATTCAGGAGGGTCTGCTGGACTGGACGGTGAAGCATAATCTCCCAGGCTGGCCAAGATGGTGGCCAGCTCTTCTTCTCCCATGGGAACTTGTGGAGGGCTGTTCCCCAATTGTCCCATCTCCTCCTCCTGAATTGGCTATTCTGTGGCTGTCTCCAGATGGCTGGCCTCAGCCTCTGAGTCAGAATGTTCATTTCTTTCCTCCTGAATTGGTTGTTCAGTGGGTGTCTCCGGATGACTGGCTTCGTCCTCGGAGTCAGAACGTTCATTTCCTTCCTCGACCTCTGCTCTGTTCTCAATTTGCTCTTCATTTTCCCCCGAGGGTTCCTGTTCTGGTACTGGTGGTTCCTCTGTTATTTCGATCGGCTGGTCGATGCTTAGCTGTATTTTCTCCAGCCTGCCTCTTATCCTTGCCAACCGAGTTGACTTCCTACGCCTCTCAGGCTGTTCGGGTGTGCTGGCCACCTGTTCTTCCACCACCACCTTTCTGCGTTTTTCAGCTTGCTCTGGGGTGCCAGAGGAATGCCTACGTTTCGAGGTAGCACGTTCTCCTGTGGCCTGTTCCTTATGTTTCTCTTCATGTCCCGATGCTCTAGAGGAACGTTTTCGTTTAACTGATTCCGTGCGCTTCTTGGGTTGCTCGGGTGTATCCGAGGGGTGCTTAGGTTTTGGCGATTCTCTGGGCTTCGTAGGTGCTTCAGAGGTACTAGCCGGGTGCTTAACCTTTGGGGGTGGCAATGCCACTCCCCCTCCTATTGCTGTAATAAGCTCCTCCCAGTTACTCTGCTGCTGAGTGAGACTGTAGCTAACCACTGCGTCTTCATGGTGTGCCCTTTTCAGGCATTGAGAGGCATCATGTAGTAATGAATTTAACAATGCGGGGAGGTTCACAGAACATTTTCCTTTTAATACAGCAAGGAGCTTAAGGTGACGCGGTCTTACCACATCTTTTCGCCCCTCGCAGGTGATGTAGCTCTGCACTACCTTTGCTAGTTCGCTCCAAGGTTCTCCTAGCGTTGCCGGCAGCACTCCTTTTCCCTTCACTGTCAGCTTCTGTCCTTCGTCTTGGAAAATTTCTATGGTCTTTTGCAATCTTTCTTTCTTTCTCGTCCATGTTGGTCCTGAGGCTGGTAGTCTTGTTACTTCCGCGATTATTTCCTCCGTGACCATTATCTGCTTCCCACCTACTACAGAATGTTTTTCCTGCAAATTCTGCAGGAATTCCATGGCCACAGTTTCATTTGATTCACACAGGCAGCTGAAATAAGTTAGCCACCCCGCCCTTTCTAGGATCTCCCAAGCGGCTTCGGAGACTTCTAGCTTACTGGGCTCGCTTTTGATAGCCTTGCCTCCCATGGTTCTGTTTCGGGATCTCGATGGAACAACAATTACCAGTCGCAAAGAACGTAATCGCAGCAAAAACACAGAGCGTGCATGAAAATAGTTTGTAAATAACAACTCTTTGCAAAAATAGCATTATCATGCCGTTAACCCATATCGTACCTTCGTACCATATCATTTCCGAATGATGAGCTAACACGTGGCCGGCGGAGTAATGAGGTCGCCCCCCCCTCCCCGCAATATGATAGGCTATCCCAGCCGTCAAATAGAGGAAGGGCCGCCATCTCGTCACCAAGTCATAAAGGAGCAGCATATGGAGATTTGCCATGTTTCAGATTAGACAAAGAAATATCGATATCGAGGCAAAGGGTAGATCGCGTTTTGTATAAGCCTGCGTGATGTGATGCAAGACAGGAGGATAGGACATCTGGCGCTCATATAAAGCCTGCGGTAGTCATAGTCGATGCCTTTGCCATGATTGGTGGTGATGGGTATTCATGCGACGTATCCATCAAAATGTAAGATATAATTATTACGAGGATAGAAAGAAGTATTTTAATATGATCCTAATTGGTGTGAATATTATGACTCCGATACCATTAACAGAGCTCTGCTGCCGACAAGTGTTCATAACCTTGGCAGAGTAGTTTATTTCACCATGGAACCATTATCCTTTGTGTATTTTTGAAGAGCAATTCTTGTCAAAATGCAGGCCATCATGCTGGCTTGGTAACCAGATAACCATGATTCCATTCACCAGAGGCGCGAAACGTGGGCAGGCTGGCTCGTAATGAGACCCCCTGTTCCAAGGTTTGTTTATGTAGCGAACCCGTTGGACCATTTCCCTGGTGTGGTGGCCATTGATGGGAATGCCACTTCGCTTCCAATCTTATGATCATAGTAGGCTGGTTCTTTAATGAAATCTCCTATCCTGCATTTGACAAATAATTTTTTTCTTTTTATTTTGCTTTTGCTCTTTTTTTCTTTTAAAACAGAATTTTGCTCTTGTGCAATTACACATAAGGGTGGTTCAACCCTCCTTAAGAGTGGGAATGGCGGAAGAAGTCTTGTTATCCCAATAGGAGAATATAAATCTTCTGTTATTATTTCCAAGTAATAATAGAGAAACTTGTAGGGACTCAACATGATAAAGATTTCCAATAAGGCAGAGAAGGTGAGACTATGACAGTCAGAATGATGAGTGTATGGATCCTTCCTTTGCTGTTGCATCAATACTAGGGCTTGTTAAAGATAGCGATTTATGATATGCTGATCTCGGTATATCTTGGCTTTTCTATTCATTGCATACGTATATAGCTGCTCTTTATGACCTTGGAAAGAGAATGGGCAACACATCCTTCATCTAAACGGAACGAATCAGCAAAAACGCAGAAGTGCTGTTCCTTTTTGAAAAGGAACAGCAAAAACACTCAAGTGCTATTCCTTTTGAAAAGGAACGGCAAAAATCAACAAGTGCTGTTCCTTTTGAAAAGGAACGGCAAAAACACACAAGTGCTGTTCCTTTTGAAAAGGAACGACAAAAGTCAAAAAGTGCTATTCCTTTTGAAAAGGAACGGCAAAAATCAAAAGTGATGTTCCTTTTGAAAAGGAATGGCAAAAACACACAAGCGCTGTTCCTTTTGAAAAGGAACGGCAAAAATCAAAAAGTGCTGTTCCTTTTGAAAAGGAACGACAATAACACACAAGTGCTGTTCCTTTTGAAAAGGAACGGCAAAAATCAAAAAGTGTTGTTCCTTTTGAAAAGGAACGGCAAAAATCAACAAGTGCTGTTCCTTTTGAAAAGGAACGGCAAAAACACACAAGTGCTGTTCCTTTTGAAAAGGAACGACAAAAATAAAAAAGTGTTGTTCCTTTTGAAAGGGAACGGAAAAAATCAAAAGGTGTTGTTCCTTTTGAAAAGGAACGGCAAAAATCAAAAAGTGCTGTTCCTTTTGAAAAGGAACGGCAAAAATCAACAAGTGCTGTTCCTTTTGAAAAGGAACGACAAAAACACACAAGTGCTGTTCCTTTTGAAAAGGAACGACAAAAATCAAAAAGTGTTGTTCTTTTTGAAAAGGAACAGCAAAAATCAAAAGGTGTTGTTCCTTTTGAAAAGGAACGGCAAAAACACACAAGTGCTGTTCTTTTTGAAAAGGAACGGCAAAAATCAAAAAGTGCTGTCCCTTTTGAAAAGGAATGGCAAAACACACAAGTGCTGTTCCTTTTGAAAAGGAACAGCAAAGAAAACCATATATACAAAATTTACAATTTTATATACAAAATGTGGTAAAGGATGAATTTCTTACTGATCTAAAGGTGAGGGAGTTTTTGCTTCCTCGCCCATAATCGTGATATTAGTGTCTTGGCGTAGTTGCTGAAAAAAAGATTCCCGAGTGAGAGGTTTGTGGTACAGACGAACTCGGTGGCTGTTTACCTTAAATGTATATCCAGACCCATCGATTGTGATCAGAGTAAGGGTCCCATTGTCATGGACTTTTTGAATCTCGTATGGTCCCAACCAAGGAGTCTGAAGCTTCCCCGGGAAATCCTGAAATCTAGAATCATATAACAGAGCCCAGTCTCCTTCATGAAATATCTTGTCTTTAATGAGCGCATCATGCCACTTGGCTCGCTGCTGTTGAATGAGTGTTGTATTTTGTAATGCAGAGAGCCTTGTTTCATCTAACTCATTAATTTGCTGTAATCGATTTTTCTGTGCTTCACTTAAATTCAATCCGACTTCTTGGGCAGTTCGCAACGTTTGGATCTCGAACTCTATCAGAAAAATGGGCTGCTTTCCAAACACTAAGTGATATGGTGAATAGCCGGTGGTGCTTCTCCATGTAGTTCAATAAGCCCACAGTGCCTCGGGTAGTCGGGCGGCCCAATCACGGCGATGTGAGGCAACAGTTTTTGTCAAAATGGACTCTATTACCTTATTGCTGCTCTCCACTTGCCCATTTGCCTGTGGATGGTATGGGGTGGTAATCTTATGCTGAACATGATAGTTATTGAGCATTGCAGCTAATTTATGCCCCACAAATTGTGGTCCTCCGTCTGTGATCACTTCCCTTGGAAGACCATAACGTATAAACAAATGGAGCAAGAACTGTATTACCGAATCTTCTGTAGCTCTAGGCAATGCCTCCGCTTCAACCCATTTGGTAACGTATTCAGTTTCCACCAAAATATAGGTTCTTTGGTTTGATGGCGGGTTGATGGGTCCGACGAAGTCTAGAGCCCAGCGTTCGAAGGGTTCGATCACTAATTGAGGCTACAAAGGCATTTCGTCTACTGGACCAGGTCGTCCTGCACGCTGACAACTATCACAGGCCTGGACAAATTTTTTCGCGTCTTTGAAAATTGTAGGCCAGTAATACCCCGTTTGTAATACTTTATGTGCTGTTCTTCGTTCGGTGAAATTTCCTCCACATGGCCCGTTGTGGCAGGCTTTCAAGATATCAAAGATTTCGTCCTCCCGAATACATCTTCTGATTTCCATATCTGCACCTGTGTGAAACAAATAGCCCCCAACCCAGGAAAATCGGTTGCTTTTCTGAACAATCTGCTTCCGTTCATTAGGGGTTAAATGCTTTGGAAGTTTACCTGCTGCAAGATAGTTAGCAACATTAGCGTACCAGGGAGTTTGAATGGCAACAGCAAATAGGTGTTCGTCTGGAAATTGGTCTTCGACTGCTGCTGTTTCAATTGATTTTGGTATCCTTGAAAGAAAATTAGCTACAGGGTTCTCCTTCCCTGGTTGGTCTCTGATCGTAATATCAAACTCCTGCAATAGGATCAACCACCTAGTTATTCTTCCATTTGTAACAGGTTTATTTGCTAAATACTTGATAGCAGAATGGTCTGTATATAAAATAACGGGATAGCCTGTAATATAGTGTCTAAATTTATTAATAGCGTGTATCACAGCTAAGAATTCTTTTTCGGTGACAGTATAATTTAATTCAGTCGGGGCCAAATTTTTGCTGATGTAATAGATAGCGTATGGTCTTTTATCTTCTTCTTGGCCCAAAACTGCACCGATTGCTGTGTCTGAAGCGTCGGTTGAAATTTGGAATGGTAAATTCCAATTAGGTCCTCGGAGGACTGGAGCTGTAGATACCAACTTCTTTAGTTCTTTGAAGGCTCGATCACATTTTTCTGTCCATAAGAAGTCAACATTTCTAGTTAATGAATGTAAAGGTGCAGCAATATGTGAATAATGTTGTATGAATCGTCTATAATACCCAGAAAAACCAAGGAAACTGCGTACCTCTGTTTGATTAGTGGGGGTTGGAATAAGAAAAAGTATTTGAATTTTAGCCGGGTCTACCTGAATACCAGCTGCTGAAATATAGTGTCCCAGTATGAGTCCTTCGGTCATCATCATGTAACACTTTTCATGACTCAAGCAAAGCCTGGTGGCGATGCAACGTTCTAGGACTTTTTCGAGAGTATCTAGAGCTGGATCAAAGTCATCTCCATATGGTGTGAAGTCGTCCATGTAGACCTCCAATCCATCATTGATTAAATCTGCAAAGATGCTAAGAACAGCTCTTTGGAATGTGGCCGGAGCATTACATAATCCAAAGGGTAAGACTCGATAAGCGAACGTTCCCCAGGGGCAAGTAAAGGTAGTCTTATCCTGGTCTTCAGGGGCAATCTAAATCTGATTGTATCCGCTGAAGCAGTCCAAGAAAGAAAAGAATTTCTTGCCTGCTAAGGTGTCCAGTACCTGATCTATGAATGGGAGAGGGAAGTGATCTTTTTGTGTAGCTTTGTTTAATTCTCTATAATCGACACAGATCCTCCATTTCCCGTTCTTTTTAGGTGCTACCACAAGTGGGGAGACCCATTTGCTGTCAGAAATAGGATAAATAAAATTAACGTCTAGAAGTTTCTGAAGCTCATCTTTTACAATGTCTTTTAAGTGGGGATTGAGTCTTCTTTGCGGTTGATGAACAGGTCTTGCATCTTTTTCGATATAAATACGATGTGTGCATAGCTGGGGATCAATCCCTTTCATATCGGGATAGTCCCATGCAAATGCCTCCTGATACTTCCGTAACAGCTGGATGAGTTTTATCTCTTGCTCTGGTGTCAGATTAGCGTTAATATTTAAAGTTTTCCCCGATTCAATTTCAACTACTTTGCTATTAGCGACAGAAGTCATAGGTATGATTTGGTCATGTCCGTCTTTCAGGGGATCCTCCTCTAATTCATTATCAAATGCCGCTTTTATCATAAAACAGTGTGCATACGATGTGGATTCAGTTTGATTAATGAATTTATTGATGGCGTCATCTTCGGTTTGATCTTTGAAATCTAGCGCTTCCTGGACTGTTAATGGGGGTCTAATATTGTTAGTGCTATATGAGGCAGGGCGGAGATTGGTTAGTGATGTATGAGGTGTGATGCTTGGCTGCGCTAGAGGGTACAAAATTAGATTTTTACTATCCGGCCCTCTGGTTATAGTCATGTTTCCCTGCCGGCAACCAATATAGGTGTCAGCAGTAGTGAGCCACGGTCTACCTAGAATTAGCGGATGTCCATCTAGTCGGGTTTTTGGATTAATTATCAGGAAATCGGTCGGGTATTCCCAGGAGTCTACTAAAACCATAATATCATACAAGGTGCCTTCTGGCCTTATTACTGATCGGTCGGCTAGTTCTAACAAAATGGAAGTAGGTTCTACCAATGTAATTCCGAGCTTCTGGCAAGTTGATGTTGTCAGGATGTTAATTGCAGCCCCTAGATCAACTAAGACATTGGTCAAGGTCTGCCCACAGATTTGAACAGTGACAATTGGGTTTCCAGGGTCCGCGTATTTGACTGGTGTTTCTTTTCCTGATAGGAGGTCAGATAAGGTACTGACTACTTGGACTTTTGGGTTAGGGGTTACATTTCTTTTTGTTTTTCTGCTACACAGGTCTTTTATGGTTTTTGTATATATGGGGATATCCTGTATAGCCTGAAGGAAAGGAATTCTTATATACAAGTTTTGAAGTTCTCCCAGAATATCGAAATTTGGATATTGCGTTGGTCGCAGGGTGGTCAATCGTTCTGGGAAAGGTGGAGGAGATGTAATTACTCGCTGATGGGCTTGGTCTTTGCTTACATCTTCCTCTGGTGACGGCTGTTCTATAGGTAACTGATCTTCAATGTGGGTTGTTCTATGTCCCTCGGTTTCTATTATTCGCCCAGATCTTAACTGGAGATCATTGCACTCCTGCAGATCCGGTTCAATCTCTGGGGATTCTATAATTTGAAGAGATTGAACTGGTCTATTATTTGGATTAGGGTTGGGTTGGGCTGGGATCTGCAGTCTCAAGTTAGGCTGGGGATTTTGTTGTAAGGCTGGCAGAGTTGGCTGAGGGAGCGGAATTGATCCTGGCGATTGATATGTTGATCTTGGCCAGTTTGTTTGCCAGGGTGAACCTTGCGAAGTAGAAGGGGTCCATTGAGGAGGATATACATTATTCTGCCAGTATGGTGGGGGATATGGGAAGTTTGGCCAACCAGATTGGTTCATCCAAGGATTCGGAGTAGGGAACATTTGAGGTGACCAATTCGAAAATGGGTGCTGAGACTGGTTTTGCCACATATTCTGTTGCTGAGCATTAAACTGCGGGGGTTGAAAAGAAGAAGAGGGGTCTGAAAACATACCAGATTTCCTTGGCTGCCATTGATGATGCTGGTTAATAAAATATGTTGATTCTGGCTCCTCTTCTGCTTCTTTGTATACTGCTTTCAAACCAGGAAGTGAGGGGCAGCTTTCAGTCAGGTGGTCCTTGGTACAGATAGCACATGTTTGAACTGTATTGAGCGGGCATTCTTTGTGGCTGTGTTTCTTCCTGCATCGAGGACAGAAGATTGCTAGATTTTGTTCCGCCTCTGCTTGCTTCTGTTTAGCCTGCACAATATCAAGCTGTGTAGTCAATGTCCCCAGGCTATCAGTTTTAAAATTTTCTAGCAAATTTCCAAGTTCCACACGTGTTACTCCCTCTGTTGATGTTCTGTGATCTCTAGTAAAGCGATCATATTCTGCTGGTTTTATCCTTGTGCTGCCTCTTGAGCTCCTGATACACAGATCAATGATGTCAGCGAAATTTTCCTGATAAATGTCTCCTTTCCCCATAATATTCAACGTTTCAATCCATTGCTCTTTCATACCTCTAATTAATGCGGTTTTCAATACATTATCAGGTAGAGGCAACGATGCATAGGGAGATCTTTGCAAGTTATATTGGAAACGTTCTACATATTCTTCTAGAGTTTTGTTTGGTCTGGCTGACATTTGAAAGATTTCATCTTTTAGCTCTCTTGACCTACAGTAATCCTGATATTTCTTTAAAAAGGCTTCTTTCATTTGATCCCAATTGTTAATAACCCCACCACCTAAACCCATAAACCATCTCAAGGCAGCCCCTTTTAATGTGGAGGGGAATAATTTTAATTTCTAGGGATCGGTAGTGTAATCGTATCCTCTACACAATACATCAAATTAGAACAAGAATGCATCCGGATCCTCCAATGTAAGGCCATGGAATGTGGGGATATGCTGGAGGGGGATGGCTTTCATGGGCGCATTCACTGCAGAGTCTACTATAGGGTATTGCAATGTGGAGGTCTGGGTATTTGGCTGATTCTGCACCATGGGATCGAATATACGCCAGTAATCTTCAGGAATTTCTAAGAGAGTGTTCCTCGGTTGAGTAGGGGTAGTCTCAACGGGGATTGTTTTGACAGCACTCCCTTTATCAGGGATAATGATGGTCCCTACTATCTGAGGTGAATGAATTCCTTCAACAAGGATTTTTGCAGCGCTTCCTTTATCTGGACTACTCAAAGGCTGGTTTGCTTCGATAGGGGATCTAGGTTCCCCGATTTCCCCTATTTCTCCTTCTCCTTCACAAAGGTTACTAAGATTCCCTTCGTGCAACAGTCCAGGAGTCAAATTTTCAATTTCTTGAAAGTCCTGCTCTTCTGTTTGGCTGTGCACCTCAGCAAAGGCTTCAGATGGTGATTCTGAGGCCTGAAGGGAATTAGTAGGTTGTTTAGAATTGGTTTTCTTATAACCTATTGATGGCTGAGATTCGGCTTTCTTATAGATTTCGTCTATGAAGGTCGTTCGCCCAAGGGTCACCGGCCCCTTGGCTTTTTCGGCTTTACATGGAGGCTTTTGATTTTTTTCAGGCTTTTTCTGCTTAGTCATGCACTCCAATTAAACTGCTAAATCATATTTAACCAATCAACTTCTGCTGGGAAGGCGGACGGTGGAGCAGGGCTTTTACATGCTCCGTACGTAGGTTCTTACCTTCCATTTTTAAAATCCAATTCCCCCCTGGCAGATTCGCACACTACCCTGTTTTAAAAACAAATGGCTATTCCCTTCCCCAGCAACGGCGCCAAAATGTAGAGCTGTAACAAGGGCCTTTTTCACCTCTAGTTATCTCACATTACAAGTCAATTCGGGAACGTTTTTTGTTATTGTGAAGGGTATCTTAATTTGAGGCGATTTGTCAGAGTAATGCTTCATAGTATAGATCTAAGAAATAAAGAGTAAATGGATGCTAAGCTATGCTAAATTACTTCTGCATAAAGAATTCACACATGGCAACTTTGTCAGTCAAGGGTATGGAAGCAGTAACCCATCCCTTTAGAAACTGATAAAGGAAAAGAAATTAGAGTATGGATCATGGATCTGGGAGCATAATAGCGTCTGCTGTGTCTCACGACAGCCTTGATCCTCCTCCCACACACTACCAATGAATGCAAGTAAAGGAACAGCAAGAAAGCAGAATGGAACAACAATTCAGAAATGGAACAACAATGAAAAGGAACAACAGTAAAGAAACTCAATCTCGCGAGTTCACACTCTCAATTCTTGGCATCAACTTACATACAAATAAAGAGCAATCTTTTGTACAGGTAGATAGTTAATCAAATGGAACAGCAAATCACCATAGACAGGAAACGTCAATCATATACAAACATAATCTGAAACGGTTACCAGTAGTCCATCTTTTCAACCATATGTAGCTGAAACATTCCACCTATAAAGTCTGTAACGGAAGTGAACAACTTAGAACAATGTTATGTGATCAATTCTGGAAATACACTGTAAACTCGTTACAAAGATTTACAAAAGGAAAACTACTGATAAACAAGTATGGAACAGCATGTACGTATATCAGATTATAGAGAACAGTAAACAAACCATAGGACGCCAAACTGTAATGATATAATCAGCCAATGTTCGTTGGAGCCAGACCCTTAGCTCTCAATGGTACACCGCCATAACTTACTTCAGATGTAAAGGGAAAATAACACCAAATATATTATATTAACGCATCAATGATAGTACAGCAAAACTAAGTCTCAAATAGGCTTGATAGTCTGAGTGTAACCAATAGTGCAGCATATAGACAGAAAGTAAAAATACAAAATATTCCCAACCTCCCCTAAGTCTTCGATGCCACCCCTTCTTATACAAGTAATGGCGGAGTTAACTAAACAACAGAATAATTGAACGTAACGATCCCTCAGGATCAAAGATCCTGAGGGATCTGTTAAACAGTTAACTCCTTTCTTTTTTCTTCCTAGTCTTCCGAACTGACAGTCCTTCATCTCATCCCGGATTGATCTGCCTTAATTTACTCGCCCTGGTCTGGACTTTATTCCGAATTAGGGGGACAGCCGTTATTTGCTCATGGGACTCTTGTTTAGCAGTGCACCTTCTTACTTTTGTCCTTACCTGCATAAGAAAAGATACTTTCATTAATTGGATCATTTGTATTCACTCTCATTGCATTCTCCCTATTGTACAATAAAGAAAAGGTTACAACTATTGCTTGAAACACCACTAAGTTAAGCGTTAAAACATACCTTTCCAATGCTCTACAACAATAATAGAAAAGATCCACAAAAAGGCTACCAAGTAGGCTTTGAGCTCCTTTCTCCCTCCTTGGGACCATGAATTGAGACCAAAGTACTCTTGCTGCCACCAAAACATTGTTTTTGCTTTTTAATGCAATTGCTAGTGTTAGATTTCGAGTTGGAAAAGTTGATATCAGTTGTGCTTTCATGCTTAGATATGTTCTTGCTCAGTTTCCATAGATTTTTTGCATAACTTCCTGTCTATTAAGTTCTGTTCAGCACTTTTCTGTTTTCTAGGTTAGAATTGGTCAAGAATAAGTAAACTTTGTTTTCATAGTTTTTGCTTGGGTTAGTTTTGAAAAGAATTGTGTAGAGTACCCATAAGACACTCCAGCCTATCCTTCCTCCATCATACAACCTGCACTAGTCTCTTTCTCAAGGTTTTCTTCACTCATTCGCCACACTTTCTCAAATGGCCCTAATCTCTACGTTTTTGTGCAAAATCACGTTCTTATCCTTTAAACCAAACCAACCATCACCTTCATGTTTAATCTTCATTGACAGTGTCCTAGACCCTCTAACACCCTCATCCAACTTTCATTTTCCTATTTCCGCCATTTTTCCTCCTTAAAACCTTCAAAAATCACTTTTGGCCTGCACGTGTAGAACTTCCAATAGATCCCCTGTAGACTTCCTATAGAAGTTCATGCGAGCAATTTTTCAAGATCTGATCACCATGGAATTCTCCAGAAGGATGCTAGGGACTTCTTAGGTCCTCTCCACACCTTCCTCATCATCTGCAACAAACAAATCCATCTCCTTTCACCGCCAAACTTCTGCACAGTCAAATAAGTTAAAGCACAACCATAATAATTCTGCATCAAATTGCTCAAAAGTACAAAAAGATGGTTCTTCCACATTTTCCTTAAGAAGTAGCTTAAGTACATGCATTTTATCTTAACATTAGTCCATGGCATCCATTTCGGTAGTTTCATCTCTTTTTCTTGCAAATGTAGGGTTAATGGGTAAAACTAGGGTTTTCTAGGGTTTTCATTTCCTTTCAGCTTCCATCTTCTTTCTGCAAGTAGCATAGCCTCTTTTGAGTTAGCTTTCTTTTATCACAATTAAAAGCTTCTTTTGAGAACTCGTAGAAGTTGGCTTGAGCTCCTAGCGAACTTGTGCTAGCTGATCAAGTGACAACCTGGAGTAAGAGCTAGTACTTGTGCATACAACGTCATCGCTTCCAAGTTTTTTACGAACTACTGAGTTGATAAAAGTAAAAAAGGGAGTCGCAAGAGTTGCAGCATCATTGCTGCAATACTGGAGCCCACTGTGTTCTAGTGGTTTGTCTGAGTGGAAACATGCACTAGGGTCTTATTATTCAACATTAGAAGGCAATGTAATTGTTTGAATGCTTTTTCATATGTAGGTCCTGTCTGAATCATAACTGGTCAAATTGCCCCATTGGACTGGGCATGGTATTGAACCAGCTTGCTGACCAGACTAGTATCTAACTAGTACAAACTGTCCCTAATTGGCAGGACAAGAGACTTAATTTTTTTTTTAATTTCATAATGAAATTTCTTGTACATGCACAACAGACTTAGGTTTGTTCTTTTGATGATGAGTATAGATGCACAGTAAACATTTGTGAATTTTTATTAATTCTTGTAAATCACAATCCTCTCTTAATTATGACTCAGAATTTATAACTCTGAAGTTGTTATGTGTTTGAATGAAAACTATTTTACAAAATCCTTAAAAGAATTGGTTTGCATCTACATAACATTATTCATGTCTATACTTGTTTGTTGGCAAAAGGGCTTTAGATTTGAGTTTCTATCTTTGTTTACATGGGTATTCTATGTTCAGAACATAACCATCACTTTTACACTAGAAAGGCTTGGAAATTCTATAGCCAACTATTTGTGATACATGCACATGGAAGGGTGTCATTTATTTTCTAAAACCAAGGAATATTCTAATGCAATTGACTCACAATAAGAAGGAAAGATATGACACAATTTAGATTTGCATTATTTGTATATTTACCTGTCTTTATGCTGAAATTTAGTAGTGGGGTATATTGTATTCACGCTTCCTAGTAAACTTACGCCATGTGGCTTCATTCATAATCTCAAACTAAATCTCACAACCGAATACTGTTTCAACTCAGGAACAAATTATAAGGCCTTTAGGGCTAACATCTAGGACCCTTTGGTCTTTTTTTTATTTAGAGGCAAGGTCGATTTCCCCTAAAAACTCAATGCATGTTATATTAGGATCCAAGGGACCAAACTTGCTGTACAAATAAAAATCACTAATCCTACACATGTTTTTATTACCAAACTAGGTGCACCAAACCTTTTTTAAATCCTGAACACTAGTAGTAAAATTGTATCATTTCATAGTAATCCTCTATGTCTTCTATAACTGATATCAGACGAAGAGATTGTTGCAGCAATAGAAGGAGAGATTACCATTAGAAGCAGAGGGTTTCAAGAAACAAATAAGTAATAAGGGGAGTACGTCATTTTTCCGGATCAAAAATGTATCACAAAAGGGGTATTTGGGCCCTCAAGGAAAAGAATAGGGGTAGTTTTTCCTAGCATGACAAACAATGTCCTTCATGGCTCCTTTGCTTTGTTTGATGGGGAGGAAGGAATAGGATTGATGAGCAATGAACGTGCTCAAACAAAAACCTTGGTACAATGAGCCTATGCCACTATGAAATTATTTCTCTTGTAGATATTTATGCCCAGAGATCCAATAATTATGACAATATGTATTACATGTGTCGCTTTTCTTTCGTCGGGGTCAAACGATGCCATAAGATGAAATAGATCAGATTTCTTCATAATCTAGGTGAGACAAACACAGCTGTCATAACTTCACTAAAACCAGACAAGTTTCTATGAATACATCTACTGTTGTAGGAGAGGATTCCCTCTAATTTGGTCATGGATCTAGAGGGTTTCACAATTGTGTTAAGGTTGAATTTTGAGCATCATCAGAGAATGTCCCACTCCTCTCCTATACTTAGTTATATCATTCAATACTTCGTACTACCATATTAATATTCTTATGTCGATATTGTTTCTGTCCTTATCAAGAAGTTCACCAAGAGATACTCTCCTAGGAGTATAGATGAGAGAAAAAGGAGACATAGTTGATGTGCAAAGATCCTTGTAGAAAAATGTAACTAAGTCATCCATTAAACTGCTGCAACAACGATATAAGTTACTATAATTATTCGATATAAGAGAGCGAGGAGAAAGTGTCATAAAATTGAGTATCAAACCAAGGGTAATGTGAGCTATAAAGTAGATTATACACCAAGTTTGTTATGCCGAGATCATTTCATATATACAAGAATGTCGAGAGTATACTTACATAAAGTGCAGAGATCAATCAATATTACTATATATGAACAAAGCTGAGGTCAATGTATACAACAGTGTAGAAATTATATTATCAAGACTGCACACTGAGGAGACTTATACGAACAAAGATTATGCAGATAGAAAGTGTTAGCAGAGGTACACTACACGCCTTTGATGCACAAGAAGTTCAGTTATCAAATGATCAATGAAGGTGGTGTTAAATCCGCTTCCCAATTCTATATTCTAATGTCCACCTAAACAATGAATGGGAATATGCCTTTGATGGCAAGGGCTAGATGCTTCCTAGATTTACAAAAGAGGAGGGCACACTAAGGGCCCTGAAGATAGAGTAACACCTATCCCTCAGTATTTATGATATATCACGAGTACCAGTATTTGTAGAATTAAAGTAATTTATTATGCCAGACACCGCGGAGGATAATTTGTGTAGATAATACTATATTAATGAGTAGTTATCCATAAATTGTATTTGAATCAAGGCATATAATTGGTGAAGGAGAGGATGATCATCTTGTTGGATAGACAACATTAATCGTTGTATCCAAACTTCATAGTTCCCTTTGAATATTGAGAATGCAATCATTTGCAACCTACTATTAATCCAAAGATTTTATAGCTTCGTCTTAAGGTGATCATCTGGACTTAAGTCATGAGGCAACTGATCCATAGTAAGGAAATACCTTTTGCATTTAGGTGTTTATACCACTATTCTACATAAGATCCGAATATCAAAATCAGGGTCTGCTATAGATACTTCTTGAAGGCACCTTTGATTTCAAGGTGAGAGTTGCCTCAAAAGAGACTGTTTTGTAGTATTATGAACTTTCTTTATCTTAACTATTCTTCAACATGGAATCTTCAGGTGTGTTGCATCTCTTATCCAAATTGCTGCAAAAATTTTGTTTATAACTACAGATCCCTGTAGATTCTTCATAATAGTTAATTCTTCAAAGGATAAGTTATTTGATTGTCTTGTTCACAAGTTCATTTGTGAACAAGACTGCAATACTGCCATAATTTTGCAGAAGCTTCTACACCTTGTAAAAATGTCATGAATGATGTTGAGCTGCATATGATGATTTGTTGTAGCTAGAGTAGTGTCACATGTAAGGTATCCAAAAAAAACTTTACTGCACAAGATAGCTTCAGGTCTTTTAGGAGAACCATTTTTTTTCTTGAGAGATCCAAGATCTGAGTTTACTCACGTGATTTCAGCAGAATCTCAGTTCTACTAATAAAATACTCTGATCAAAAGCTTTCACGCTTTCACTTCTTGAAGGTATAACATGACAGAGGAAAACACAATGTCCTTCATGGATATTTTGTTTTGCTTGATGGGGAGGAAGGAATAGGATTGATGAGCAATGAACATGCCCAAACAAAAACCTTGGTACAATGAGCCTATAATTTCCACTGTGAAATTATTGCTCTTGTAGATATTTATGATTAGACATCCAATAATTATGACAATGTGTATTACCTGTGTCGCTTTTCTTACGTCAATGTCAAACAATGCCATAAGTTGAAATAGATATGATATCCTCATAATCCACGTGACAAAAACACAATTGTCATAACTTCATTAAAATCACACAAGTTTCTAGAGAATTAAATATCTTAAAGAAAAATGACTAAGTGGCTATTTTGCAACAACTTTCTATGACAATTGGTATCATGTTGGCATATTTGTTTAGGTTGTTCTTTGGTTGGATGGCTCTAGCCATTGCAGGTAAGTTCCATTTTCGGTTATGTTGGATGTTGGTCCTTGGAGATTACTTTTACTTGAATCAAGGAAAGGTTTCTTGTTAATCAATACAAATTTGCAGTTCGAGGGCCAGTTTAGATGAATGTTATAAACTGCTTTAAGAATTGATTGGCCATTTTCACTGAGCTGTGCTTCATAAATGTTATTATGCCTCTCATTTTCTCAAGTTTATCAACAATCTTTTCATTCTAATTGATAACTATTTAAAATCATATTTCCTCTATGTTTTTTTTCTCTCTATCTGATCTTCTTTCTAAGTGGGAACCATGCTTTTATCCCAGAGTCTACTCTTTCCACATTGATTAGATTTGAGGATTTGGAGAAATGTTTATTTTCCCATTATTTTGTGTTTGTGCAGGTGTAGTTCCTTGTGCTCTTTTGGTTATGGGGTTATTTTTTATCCCAGAATCTCCAAGATGGCTAGCAAGTTTTTGATAATGAAATTTATGTTTGTCAATTGATTGAGTTGGTGTTAACCATGTTAAAGCTATCACCATATGTGATGTTGTGTGAAATATTAATATTAAATTTAATGTCCTTATGAGTGTAGCCTAAAATTGGTAATGAAGGTTTCGAAGCCTCATTGCAAGCTCTTCAAGGTAGTCAAGTTGATGTTACCCTAGAAGTTGTTGAACTCAGGGTAACATTTCAGAACAATTGCATTTTTATCATGTTCCATGTCAAATTAATATATGTTTCTATTGTACCCTTCTTGACTAATTTCTTATCAGTCACATGTCGTTGCTAAGTCATGTATGTCTGATAATGTTCCAATGGAGTTTTAGCTTGTTTGGTTTTGAGCCTTTTTTTTTTTTTTTTTTTTTTCAGTCTGCAGTCTAAATTGTTTGCATACAAATTTCCAACAGTGTATATGCATTTCCCATCAAGGTTATATTTGTCACTATGCTGAATATTTTTTCCTTTCAAAGTGTAGTGGAGACAAGAAATAAACAACCCTGAATAAAGTTTTCTGAGATCTTTGAACAAAAATATGCAATGCCTCTGACTGTAAGTCATGTTTGCCTAGTTAGGAATATGATAGACATATATGATTTTTCTGATTGTAAGCTTCTGCGATTCATAATTTTTATAAAAACTATTTTTTTTGGATAAATCACATGGATAATTTTCTGTTTGACGCATTTTGAATCACACAATGTGGTTCATCATCAAGACTAATATGATTTTGTGTGTGCTAGTGAATTTTCATAAACTAGTTGCTATTTTATTTCTTACTTGGCAAGAATATGAGTACAAAAGTAAAGTATCCTTATGTTGTATTTATTATATGCAGATTGGCATTGGGTTGCTTCTTTTACAACAATTGAGTGGAATCAATGGTATTATATTTTACATCAGTTCCATTTTTAGGTCTATTTGTGAGTTTACCGTCAACTTCCTATTAGAAAGTATGGTACTTGTGATCTACATTCATATTATTCTATTGGTAAAAATGTGAAGTAATTGCAAAATATATATTGGCATCATGGACTTCTAATTTGGATGGGATTTGAACATAGGGAATCCTTTTTGCAACTTTATAGCCTTTCATAATTAGAGGGTTTTAATTTTCAACTAAGGACTCGAATCATTCATGTGATCTTTATGGCCCTTCTATTGATTTTAATTCTTATTGTCTATCACATGCTTGCCTAAGAAAATATGTATTTATTTCAATTTTTTATCATTTAAAACAAGAATTTCATCTGCTAATGTTGCAACACTTGGACTTGGTGCTGTTCAGATTTCTTTCTGATCCTGAGGCACTACTAATTGCAATGCATGCTAGGAATGTTTCACTATAATAAAAGGTTTATTATTCCCCATCTTAATCATGTGAAAGTTGTTGGACTGTTTATGTATAGGTTTTTATGACTTCTGCTAGAGTTGTGTTGATTAACAAAGCGGGTAGACGTCTCCTTCTTATGGTGAGTAAACAACCTATTTAGAAGAGGATCTCTTAACTCAGTCAATTCAAATTTTTTAGATATGACATGATGAGTGTTGTTCAGTTTAAAGATCTCACATAAATTTTAAATGATTTCAACATATCTCCTCTACAAGGATGGCTATTTTTTTTTCCTAGTTGGCCTTGCCTTTTATTTAAAAGTAAACAAACTCTCTCAATGTTATCTCTATGTTACTAGTATGATGAATAGAATCATAATAGATGCTCATAAACTTATTAGAAAATGGGCGTTCACATACGTTAGATTCTATAATATTATTTGGAAGATTGAAATGCTAAAGATGAGTTCTTGGTGTATCCTAGCATCATCCAGAGCCAACTAGTGGGAGAGTCACATCTTGTAACATTCACCAGTATTTTGGCAGTCACAATTTTGTTAGTAAACTCTACATTTAGTTGGTAAATAACTTATTGAAATTTACATTATTACATTGATGTCTTTGTTATGTTGAAGTTTTTAATAATTTCATTTGTGTTTTGTTTGTACAGGTTTACATTGTCTCTTTCTCCCTTGGAATTGGGGTTGTCCCCTGGGCTATCATGTGAGAGGTAATGCCTTTATCCAGGTTCCCTGTATGAATAAAACTACTACTACAGGAGAGAATTCCCTTCTTTGATTTGGTTATGGATGTAGAGGGTTTCACAATTGTGCAAAGGTTGAATTTTGAGCATCAGCAGAGAATTTCCTACTCCTTTCCTTTACTTAGTTACATCATTCAATACTTAGTACTGCCATATTAATATTCTTACGTCGATATTGTTTCTTGCCTCAACAAGAAGCTCATCAAGATATACTCTCCTAGGAGTATAGATGAGGGGAGTATCAGACATAGTTGATGTGCGAAGATCCTTGTAGCAAAATTGTAACTGAGTCATCCATTAAACTGTTGCAACAACGATATAATATACTATGATTGTGTTGTACCAGAGAGCGAGGAGAAAGTGTCATAAAGTTGAGTATCACACCAAGGGTAATGTGAGTTATAAAGCAGATTATACACAAAGTTTGTTGTGCCGAGATCATTCCATATATACAAGAGTGCCCAGAGTATACTTACATAAAGTGGAGTGATCAACCGAGATTACTGTATATGAATGAAGCTACGATCAATGTATAAAACAATGTAGAAATTATACTATCAAGACTGTACATGAAGGAGACATAGATGAACAAAGACTATGAAGATAACAATTGTTAGCGAAGGTACAATACACCCCTTTGATGCACAAGAAGTTCAGTTATCAAATGATCAATGAAGGTGGTGTTAAAGCCACTGCCCAGTTCTATACTCTAGCTTCCACCTAAACAATGAATGGGAATATGCCTTTAATGGCAATGGCTAGATGCTCCCTAGATTTACAAAAGAGGACGACAGACTAAAGGCCCCGAAGATAGAGTAACACCTTTCCCTCAGCATTTATGATATATCACGCGTACCAGTGTGTGTAGAATTAAAGGAATTTATTATGCCAGATACTGAGGAGGATAATCTGTGTAGATAATACTATATTAATGAGTAGCTATCCGTACATTGCCTTGGAATCAAGGCATATGATTTGTGAAGGAGAGGATCATCATCTTGTTGGATAGACAACATCAACAGTTGTATGTAAACTTCATAGTTCCCTTTGAATATCGACAATGCAACCATCAACAACTTGCTATTAATCCAAATATTTTATAGCTTCATCTTAAGGTGACCATCTGGCCTTAATTCATGAGGCAACTGATCCATAGTGAAGAAATATCTTTTACATTCAGGTGTTTATACCACTATTCTACATAAGATCTGGATATCAAAATCAGGGTCCACTATAGATACTTCTTGAAGGCACCTCTGATTTCAAGGTGAGAGTTCCCTCAAAAGCGACTGTTCTATAGTATTATGAACTTTCTTTATCTTAACTATTCTTCAACATGGAATCTTCAGGTGTGTTGCATCTCTTATCCAAATTGTTGCAAAAACTATGTTTATAACTGAAGATCATTGTAGATTCTTCATAATAAATAATTCTTCAAAGGATGAGTTATTTTACTATCTTGTTCACAACTTCGACTGTGAACAAGACTGCAATACCATCATAATTTTGAAAAAGCTTCTACACCTTGTAAAAAGGTCATGAAGGATGTTGAGCTGCATATGATGAGTTGTTATAGCTAAAGTAGTGCCACATGTAAGGTATCCAAAAATAAATTTACCGCACAAGGTACCTTAAGGTATTTTAGGAGAACCATCTTTTTTCTTGAGAGATCCAAGATCTGAGTTTACTCAGGTGATTTCAGCAGAATCTCAGTTCTGCTAATAAAATGCTCTGATTAAAAGCTTTCACGCTTTCACTTCTCGAAGGTAAAACATTACATAGGAAAACACAATGTCCTTCATGGCTCCTTTTCTTTTCTTGATGGGGAGGAAGGTATAGGATTGATGAGCAATGAACATGATCAAACAAAAACCTTGGTACAATGAGCCTCTAATTTCCACTGTGAAATTATTGCTCTTGTAGATATTTATGCCCAGAGATACAATAATTATGACAATATGTATTACCGATGTTACTTTGGTTTCATCAAGGTCAAACGATGCCATAAGATGAAATAGACCTGATATCTTCATAATCCAGGTGACAAAAACACAGTTGTCATAACTTCACTAAAATCACACAAGTTTTTAGAGAATTAAAGATATCAAGGAAAAATGACTAAGTGGCTACTTTGCAACAATTTTCTGTGACAATTGGTATCATGCTAGCATATGTGTTTGGATTGTTCCTCAGTTGGAGGGCTCTAGCCCTTGCAGGTAAGTTCCATTTTCGGTTGTGTTGGATGTTGGAGATTACTTTTACTTGAATGAAGGGAAGGTTTCTTGTTAATAAATATGAATTTGCAATTGAAAGGCCAGCTTAGATGAACGTTATAACTTCTTTAAGCAGTGATTAGTCGTCCTCACTCAGTTGTGCTTCCTAGATGTTATTATGCCTCTCATTTGGCCAAGTTTCTTAACAATCTTTGCATTCTAATTGATAACTATTTAAAATCATATTTCCTCTATGGTTTTTCTCTCTATCTAATCTTCTTTCCAAGTGGGAACCTTGCTTTTATCCCAGAGTCTACTCTTTCCATGTTGATTAGATTTGAAGCTTTGGAGAAATTTTTATTCTCCAATTATTTTGTGTTTGTGTAGGTGTAGTTCCTTGTGTTCTTTTGGTCTTGGGGTTATTTTTAATCCCAGAATCTCCAAGATGGCTCGTAAGTTTTTGATAATGAACTTTATGTTTGTCAATTGACTGAGTTGGTGTTAATCATATTAAACGTATCACCATATGTCATGCTATCTGAAATCTTAATATCAAATTTAATGTTCTTATGAGTGCAGGCTAAAATTGGTAATGAAGATTTTGAAGCCTTATTGGAAGCTCTTAGAGGCAGTCAGGTTGATGTTAACATAGAAGCTGTTGAAATCAAATAACATTTCAGAAAAACTGCATTTTTATCATTTTCCATGTCAAATTCATATATGTTTCTATTGTTCCCTTCTTGACTGATTTATTATCAATCATGTGTAGTTGTTGAGTCATGGATATCTGATACTTTTCCAATGGAGTTTTAGCTTGTTTGGTTTTGAGTCCTGACATCATCCAGAGCCACTTAGTGGGAGAGTCACATCTTGTAACATTCACTGGTATTTTGGTAGTCACAAGTTTGTTGGTAAGCTCCACATTCAGTTGGTAAATAACATATTGAAATTTACATTATTACATTGATGTCTTTGTTATGTTGAATTTTTGTATAATTTCCTTTCTGTTTTCTTTCTACAGGTTTACATTGTCGCTTTCTCCCTCATGATTGGTGTTGTCCCCTAGGTATACTAATATAAGAATTTTAGTTTTTTTGCTAGAGATATAATCCGCCTCTCTTTAGACGTTTTGGGGAAATTTCTAGTTTTAGTAAGTTAAAAATATGGTCTGCATGATTATAGCTTTTATAAATATTATAGATCATGTGTGAGATTTTTTTTTTTTTTTTTTTTTTTTTTGGTTTAAATGAATTGCTATAAATGTAGTTTTCAGGATTGCCATAACTCTTCACGTAATTCTTTAAAGTGTGCTAGCTCAACGGAATAGAACCTGCCTTACAAGAAGGAGGTTGGTGGTTCGATTCCACTATGCACTAACATGAATTAATCAACAGTTTTGTAGTTTATTTTTAATTAAATGTTTTTATATTGATTTATTTCAATGGTGAGATATTTCTGGATTCATTATTTTATATTGTCTCTAGAGAGACAAAAGTGATCTTTAAATAAAAAATTTATTGTCTCTAGAGAGACAATAGCTAGTATTAAAGACATATTGTCTCTAATCTGAGTGTTGTCTCTAGAGAGATAAAAATGAAATTGTCTCAAGAGAGACATAAATGAAATTGTCTCCTAAGAGACAATAATGTTTGTGTTATATATTGTCTTTATAGAGACAATTTTTTAAGAAAATAATCTTTAAGACAATAATTTTTGAGACACCCACTTAAAGACAATATTTAAGACAATACACAAGCTTTTTTTTGTCTCAAGTTAAGACAATTTACCCAAAAAATTGTCTCAAATATTGCCTTAAAACTCCCCTTTATGTAGTAGTGAATGTTTCTTCCCAAAGGAAAAACAATTTCAATAATCTATTCAACCAATAGAAAAGTGATTGAATTCTATGCATAGTAAGTCAACAGTTCGTGGCTTGTCATCATAAAGAATTCCCTCAAAAGCTTGAATGTCATTTATCTTCGAAACTTTTGAGGTTCCTTCTCTTTGTGCACAATCTATGATCATCTTCTAAACAAAATGTGTAGGTTTTGTTTATTCTTGGCAAGTATCAATATTGATAGACAATTTTGCAGAAAACATCTTATCAAACAGATCTTTATTTGCAAGCTTGGGTGCCCTTTTTCTTCAGATTTTCTTGATTTCATTTTTCTTTTACATGTCTTCAATTCCAGCATTGGTAACATTTGCGAGCATTCTCTATAGACAAATCTTCTCTTTTTGCAGGCCTTGGGCTCCAAATATTTAGCAGCATCAACTTTTATGAGGAAAATACTTTCTTCCATCTTTCGATAAATTTGGAATTCCAGTTTTTTATTTAATTTCATTGTGTTCACTTTTTCTATAGGCTCAAACTACCTCCATTAGGTGTTGTTGTCATGCAACCAAATGGAGAGGCAACAATGCCAACTTGTTGTAAGCAGACAACAAGAATGAAAAAGAACCTGCATTATAACATTAATAACACATGCCTACCAGAATACACCAGACAAAAAAATATTGGGAAAGGAATTCCAATCAAATTTGCATTAAACTTAGTGTATACTTATGTATGAAAGGCTTGTTTGGAGTGGTTCTAATTGCTCTCAACCACCTATTTACTTTATCTGTATACTTTCACTTAGTGTTTACTTATGTACAAAATACTTGTTTGGAGTGGTTGTACTCACTCTCAACCACTTATTTACTTTATCTGTATACATTTACTAAGGTTTAGTGACATTTACTCATAGCATAAGATGACATTTTAAGCCTAAAAACCTCTCAACAATCATACAAGAAGAAATTAGAAGAATAAGAGAATTATAAAATATGAAGAGATAGAATATGTGAGAGAGCCAATAGAACATTAACAAAACAATGGAAAAGTTAGAAGCTAGATTTATTGAAAATGCTAAATAAGAGTCAAAACTAGAACAAAACGAACAAGAAAGAGAGGGTGACCGTGATAAAGTCTCTTCTACACAATTGGTCAAAATTTCAAAAGAAATATAGGCAATCCTAGGGTATAACTTTCAATTTATGAGGGTACTTTGAAACATAATAATCTAATTTAATTAAATAGAAAATTAAAATGATATATTGAATATAAGAAAATTACCACCAAGTTGATCGAGAACATAGCTTTATTGTGGGATTGTGTTTAGAAAAATATAGTTTAGAATAAGGATGATAAAACCATTACATGGAATAAATTTGTAAGTAATACAAATGATAATTTTTATCTATGTATTATCAACAATTTTTGTTTAAATTAATAATTTCATGCAAAAGTGTTAAGATGAGAGAATACATCCTTATTACACATAAAGGTGTCAATATCTCTATTCAACGATGTAATTGTACAAATATAGATGCAACGAGATTTGTTTGAAGATAAGAAAACTATTTTGGACACTCAATTTTTTTAGTTCAGGGAATATCTCAATCTCACATGAAATCAGGTAGCTAATTACTTGGAGAGAATCTCTCGAACCAACTTTGGCCTCAACAATCTCTTAACTAATAGTAACAAAATCCTTCATGCAAAGACTATAGTTCTACCTAATATTGACCAGTAACATCAATAATTAATTATGATCACACATATTAAACAAGTGGAAGCTATATACTCCGAGAAAAACGAGACATCAATTTGAGAGTACACTAAACAATTCTTTAGATCATCAATTAAATCAAGCATTTAGGAACTACAATTTGGGGTAGACACAAGGTATTCTAGTTGTTCAAGATGTCAAAGTTCAGATGAGATGAACACCCATTAATTCGCTATGATACATGAAGCAAATCATAACAATGCTGGTGTTTAAAATAATCTTGACAAGGACTTCACTTGTTGATCAATATCTTATCATGTTCATTCATAAAGAGGTTTCTAAAATTGTTAAAAAGAAAGACAATACATTGCAGGTATTGGAGGGTTGTTGCAAGGTATGTGGGATTTTCAAATATCAGGGAGTATAAAAACGACTATCTAATAAAAATATGTAGTTTTTTCATTGGAAATATTTTTTGGGATGGGGGTTCAACAAACAAAATTTGGGAGGTCTTTCTTAATATCTAGTGAAATTCGGGTTCATTATTTAATATCCCTTTAATGAAAATGTTGTGTCACAGGTTCACAAAGTGAAGAACCCTTGATAACATTAGTGGGAGATAGTAGGGTGATAAAGGAACCAATATTCAAGAAAGTTATTTCATAGGCTTTATAAGAAGCCAAATACATATAAAAAATGATGATTAAGAAATAGTAGTAGCCAAAGCTATAAATCAGATAATAATGTTGGTAGACATAAGTGTTTTAGTGGAAAAAGAGAAGGCAAGTATGTTCTTTCATTTTTCAAAGGTGGGAAATAGGGGAACAAGATGGAAGAATCCCCTAAGAACCAAAATGATGGAGAATGAAATGATATAAATGAACATGTGGTAGAAGTAGAGGATTCTTATGTTAGAGATAATATTATAAAAGTCACCAAGAGAAAGGAGAAAATATTACATTTAGAAAGGTGTTAAATCTACATCAGAAAGTTGTTGAAAAAACTAGACAAAAGAAGAATATCTTTAAGCAAAAGTTTAAGATATATGTAAAGAATTATAATCTATATATTCATGGTGGAAGAATTGGAGATTTAGTGTTTACATCAATGCTAAAGTGGTTGAATTTGAAATGTGCATCCCATCTGAGTGCATATAGATTTTTTATGACCCTGAAAAGGACATTAAGTTATTGCCTCCCAATGGCGCTTTTTCAATTCTCAAATGGGAGATATGAATATGAATTTTTATGTGGTATTGTTACCATAGGTTCTTATCATGTACTTCAAATATATAGGAGAACATTCATGATGGATTGAAGAATTCTTATATCCTAGGGAAAGGAGGAAGAAACATTAAATTACATCCACAAATTGTAATACTCCTCCATGGTTATGTAAATATTCTATATTTAGAATGAACTATTTGTGGTAGGATGGCTAGTACGCCATAGGAAACTTAAATTTAAATATTGTGTGGTGATGTATTACATTATTTTATTACTAAAAATAAGCTAGATGACTAGTTGGAAATGAATATGAGTTAATGAGATCTTTACCCAAACAAAATATAGAAATGATAAACTTTCCTAAATTACTCCTAAAATTCCCTAGGAGGAGATAAAAGTGATTTGATTAGATTATGACAGAAAAATATATAAAAAAAACCACTCAGTGTGAAGAAACAACACTGAGAAAGGGTAAATAAAGCATCACGGGGAAAAAGGAAGGCTTTAATGAAAAAGATACTTTTTTTCGGGAAAATAAGAAAATCCTAGACTATGGGGCTAGTAGACCCTAGAAAGTAGGATGTCGATGAGGAAAGTTTGTTAGGGAAGTCAAGAATAAAAATATATCGACCATAATGGCAAGAGGTTGTTTATTCTGGGAAGGGAAAAGATAGATCTCAGCTCAAGGGAGAACCTGGGAAGGAAATAGATTCGAGGTTGGGAGGAAAATTATTTCCTAGGCAGATATAGTGGTTACTCTTGGACATTTTGATTACTGAAGAATTGACTCACTATCTATTTTATATATCAGTTACTATGACTTTTGTTTGTTTAATGCGATAGACAAAGCTGCAGTATGAATTTCTAGATAGGGACTTGCATGCTAGTGTATGAAAGTTATGATATAATATTTACTTCATGCTATGAAATTTATATATTTCTTTGATAGGGTGTTGGTAGTGCGAATAGTGTATACCAAACTTCTTATGTGAATGAAGTACTGACTAGTACAAAACATCCTCTACATCATTGACTAATTCAGTTATTGATAACAGACATGTATAGAGTTAGCTAGATTATGAATATTATCAGTAGGGGTTTCTTTTTTATGTGTGTACAAGGAAACTAATGTAGAGGGTTCGACTCCCTAGAAAGGTTTAGAAATTATCTGGGGATAGTATGATTTACTTATAGCGACATGGTTTTTTTTATTCAGATTACACATATACGTACATTTATGAACAATATGTGAATATGTATGTGTTTACAGAAATTCTTACACATACATATATAATGTACTATATGTATAGCCATGGTAGAGAAAGACACTTAAAAGACTAGGAAATAGAAGGGTCATGGCGTACATGCACATGTAACACAAAAGGAGAATATGGAAATTCTGTATAGCTACAAGCACAAATTAATATATCATTACATTAGAAGCACCATGACTATATAGCTAAGAGTACATAGAAAAAAATATGCATTTAGGCCTGCGAGTTATTATTAGTATGTCATAGACAATGGAAAGTGAATACAATAGTTGTAAAATATTTTATCCACTGAAAACTTTTATATGATTTTTAAGTGAAGTATGAGATAAAAAATTTGAAGAAGCAAACCCTGGTCACTAATCGAACTACAAAATTAGTTTACGAAAATATTACAATTCCTGGTAAACATATACAACAATTACTTATACCATTATAAATTCTATGAATGGCCTAATAGTGGCTATAAGGCCATGAGATGCATATTCTATGCACAACCATGTCAATTATAACAAATGTCAAATAACTTTGCAAACAGTGTGAATTAAGATGTATAAACCTCAGAATTTCTACGTTTCTGGAGCAGTGAATAGAAATACTATGCAATGATAAAAGAATAAAAATGATTATCATTTGTATGCAATGATAAAAGAAGAACACAGTTTATCGTAATAGGAAACCTTCATAATCCTATTATTACAGGTATCTAATAGAGATGAACATGGGCACTAAAAAATATATATATAATTGGAATTTCAAGTATGAAATAATCAAGTATTTGCATATATAAATTCTAGAAAACAAACAAAGCATGTGATACACTGTGACGACCTTCAAAGGGTCATTATAATTTAAATTTATTTACCACTCCAAGGAGACCAACAATCAGGAAAAACTAAACCAATACATTGACAATATTATAAAGCGTGTAGTGGGTTTTGGTAAGTTTATACACCAAATACAATTGAGAGAAACTGATAGATTGCATTAATTGAATAGTAAGATAATAACCTAAACTAGGGGTAGGACCATCCTTTGAAAAGTGCCTCAGGGGCTCTATATTATTATAGAATGTAGAATATGCAATTTCGTACATGAAACGATATACCAGTTGAAGGATGACATAAAAGAAAACCCAACACCAGTTTATACAATGAATTGACCTGAGATTCAAAGTAGAATGACCTAAAAAGGAAAGGAGTGAGTTAGACATGTTGCCACTCTATAAGAATCCGGGAAGGACAATCAATTGTTGATATCACCCACATACCTGTAGCTGAACAAAATAGTCAAAAAGGAAGCTAAATCTTGGATGAGAACATAATATAAAAAAAAGGAGAAATACAAATCTCAACCAAGGCAGAAAAAATTACCTATACAAGGTAGTGTATTAGCATCACATGCATATTTTCAATGAAAACCGACATAAATATCAGCCTCGAAATGACATAATTCGAAGAAAAAAGACAATATTAATGACATATGTATTGGAGAAAGATTGTACCTGTCAGGATGACCAATGAAAACATTAACCAGAACCTGATGACTTTATGACAGTGTGAAAATGGTTTCCTACAAAAAAATAGTAATAATAGAATAAAGGTAAAAAAAATCAGTTAAGTTGAATGTCGTAGTGGATATGAGTCAGTATATATAAAAAAAATGAACAATTCATACCTGTACGGTTGTAAGCCATTAATATCAGCGTCAAGTTTGACACCAACAAAAGTACTTTGTCCTATGAAAACTTGAGTAGAAGAAGAGATTTGGATTCGAAACCATAAGGAAACCGCATTAAATTCCTTTACCTCTGAGAAAAGCCTTTCTCTAAACCTGCACAAAGACAAACAAATGATAGAAGGATTTAGCATGTTGCTCTCAGTATGTGCGAAAAATGCAAAGATAATGGAATGAGACCAAAAATTGAAAAACCCATAGTTAAATACCATAGCTAGGGTAAATGTTACCTTAGGCTGCATGAGTAGCATTCAGAAGCTGAAGGAAACCACCATGATGCCAAAGCAGGCTAAGAAGTGTCATTTTCCTAGAGTATCGTGGCATTAGTAGAAAAGTTAAATCAAATCAAAATTATGGGAACGATCATGTGTGTCGACGTGCTCATAGTGATTCTCCACATTTCCTCTAGAGTAACACGGGTTCCCTCACAGGAAACCTCATAGAAAACCATCAATCTTAGTGGTGGGCTCCAGTATTGCAGCAATAATGCTGCAACTCTTAGGGCTCCCTTCTTTACTTTTATCAACCCAGTAGTTCGTAACAAACTTGGAAGTGGTGGTGCTGTATGCACAAGCACTAGCTCTTACTATAGGTTGTCACTAGATCAGCTGGCGCAAGTTCACTAAGAGCTTAGGCCAACTTCTATGGGTTCTTAGAAGAAGCTTTTACTGTGATGGAAGAAAGCTAACTCTATAGAGGCTATTCTACTTGCAAAAAGAGAAGGAAAACTGAAATGAAACACAAACCCTAGCAAAACCCTAGTTGTGCAAGAAAAGAGATGGAAACTACTGAAATGGGTGCCTTTAACTTATGAAAAGGTAAATTGAATTTATTGAAGCTAATTCTGAAGAGAGATGGGAAGAAATCATCTTTTTGTACTTTTGAGTATTTTTATGTGGAATTATTATGCTTATGGTTTGACTGGTTGTGACTGTGCAGAGGTGTGGTGGCCAAGGAAGATGGAGTTGACTTTTGTGGATGGTGAGGAAGGTGTGGAGAGGTCCTAAGAAGTCCCTAGTACCCTTTTAGAGACTTCCATTGGGATAAAACTTCAAAAAATTACTCACATGAACTTCTACAGGAGGTTGCAGGGGATCTACACGAGGTTCTACAAGAGGATCTACAAGAGGAGGCCAAAAGCGGTTTTTTGGAGGTTTTAAGGTGGAAGAAGGATGGGAAAAGGGAAATGAAGGCTGGATGAAGGTGTTGAGGGTCTAGGACTCTGTCAATGAAGATCAAGAATGAAGGAGATGGTTGGATTTGTTTAAAAGGCAAGAAAGTAACTTTATGGAAAAATGCAGGAATTAGGGAAGATTGGCGAAATATGGAAAAAGAGTGGGGAGAAATTTGGGAGATGAACTGGTACAGGCTATGTTATGGAGCAATGATAAGCTAGGATTTTCTAAAAGTGAGCTACACACTTACTTCTAAAAACTAACCCAAGCAAGAACCGAAAAACAGAGTTTTGACTATTTTAACCTAAAATCTGACCTAAAACCAGAAAAGTGTTGAACAGAACTTTATGAAGAGAAAAATATGCAAGAAAACCATTGTAAATGAACATGAAAGGATATAATCATGTGAATCCAAACTAATATCAACTTCTCCAACTCGAAATATCACACTAGCAATTGCATGAAGGGAAAAAACTGTATTTTTGGTGGCAATAGTAGTGCCTTGACCTTAAATCATGGTCTCAAGGAGGAAGAAAGGAGATCAAGATCTGCTAGTAGTATTTTTGCACCTTTTTCTATTACTGCAAAAAACTATTTAAGCAACTTGAAGCAAGAACAACTATTCTTACCATCAAAAGCAACGTAATTTAACAAAGCAAGATTTAACCTAAACAATAGAAATTATCTTATGACTGCAAGAAAAAGCATATAAATACACAAAGGAGGTGTTGGGAACTTGGGTAGGGCCCTAACCCAAGAGCTTTAGCCCTCTAGGAAAGATCAGTGATGGTTCAAAACTAGATTCATCTTCATTGATCAAAAAATAATAGCAGTTACATCACAAAATTGTCTTCAAAAAGAGCTAAATAATGAGCTGAGTACAAGGGTGCACAAAAATGCAAAAATATACTATGAAATGGCTAACCTATCGAGGCATGAAGCCTTCTTATTTATACAAATGAGGACTCCCAACAGTCCTCCTAAACTTAAGGAACTCGACTGCCTAAAACTGAAGATAACAACAGCCCTACTTGACTTGCTCGCCTGCCCCTTAGAATGATCATTGTGGGAATTTGTACTCCGAGTTGCTGATGGAGAACTTGAGGAAGGGGTCATTAATGAAGGAGACACCCCTCCTATAATTCCTTAGCCCTATTACCTCGAGTTTGGTTGTCATTTTTCTAATAAATGCCTGGTCCTTATCCAGAATTGTCCAAAAAATATGCAACAAACACTCATTAGACTATGCGGCAAAGTGACTATCCCCATTCACTCTATTGACATAAATATATTAAAAAACATGCAAAAGAATATTGATAATGGCAGATTAAATGAAAATAATAGGCATAATGAGCCCATATAGTTATCCATTTCTGGGGCTCATCATCACCCCCCTGCTGAATGGGTTGCTCTTCCTCTGAGCAACTAATCTAGTTCTTCATCTTTAATAGCTTTAATAGCTTCCCTCATATCCCAAGCCTCTGATGTGATGTCTTCTTCTTTCTCATGAAGGCCTGCTTTCCTATCCACTTCCTCCCATTGTTTCTGCTCTTCCTCCTCCTTAACCCCTTCCAACAGTCCTAACAGTAGTGGAGGACTAAACTTAAGACCAATCCAATTGGCTTTCAAGTTTTGCATTGATTGTTTATATAGGTGTACTCTCATCATAGCTTCCCTCATTCTGGTTGGGGAGTGATACTCCCTGATTTTTAGGCTATGTGACAATGTATTCCACCTTCTCATGCATGCATGAAGGCAGTCATCACGAAATAGTCTCTCCATATCTTCAAAATGAGCAATACCTTGAGCTTGCTTGTCAACATAGTTAGGAAGAACTTGAGGATTGGCTGCTAGGTGTTGGTGGGCATAAACAAGAGCTAATGGTTCTATTGGTTCTGTCTTTATCATCAGGGACTCACTTAGCTCCTTTTCCATTATCTTTTGAATTTCCCTTGTTCTCTTTTCCTCATGGCTCATCCAGGAAGTGATAGCCATGAGCTATAGGTCTCCCAATGCAACATTTAGATCCCATAAGTTCATGTCTGGAAGTGCCATATTGTGTAGGAAAAATTCTACTACTTTGGCTTTTTCCTTGGCCGAACTATTATCACATAAATGCATAAACTGCCTGTAATCTTGAAATGGGATGGTGCCCCTCTGGGCTAATGTTTTAATATGGAATTGGAGCCACTGGTCTTTGAGATACAATGCATAAGATCTAGCTCGCTGTCTACACTGCAAGGCCTTCATTGCCCAGTTGACCATGCAAGCCATCTGGACTTCCTTTTCCTGCAACTGTGTTTTAAAAATTATCACTTCAGTTGCTGCATGAGACTCTCTTTCTTGTTGTTGTTTCATCAGCGTTTCAACATTTGTCTATGGTTCTTATTCTTGCTGCTATTTCTGTGCTGCTTCACTATCTGCTAGGGGTCCTTCTTGTTATTGCTGCCCTTCCAAGGTTGGCAGCTTGTCTCCCCTTCGAGGTTCCTGTTCCTGTAACTTCTTTTCCAGCAGTTCATTTTCTTCCTATAGTTGGGCTCTTCTAATGTCCTCTATGTGTCATACCATGCCAAACTCCCTCCTCAACTCTTCTAACTTATTTCCCATGTGCCCTATATCTTCAACTCCTTTAGATTTAGCAATCTGCATCCAGGTGTGGGTCCTGACCCTTTCTTGTTGTAGTTCAAAGAAAAGAGGTACAATGAATTTTTATGGGATGATCTTCCCACCTTCTAGAAGGTTGTAATAGGAGCCTAAATTAAGTTGAGGGCTTGGCTCAGGTATTTATTTTGCCTTACCTTCCTCTTGTGACTGCTCTGCTGCCTTCTCTTCCAATTTTTCAATTTCTTTCAGCTTGGCCAGTGTCTCCTGTAGAGAGGTTTGAGCCTTCTATAGGACTACTTTGGAGTCAATCAATTTGATTCTTTCCTTCTAGGTGGAGGTCTTCAGACTCCCTCTCTCATAGATCACAGAGATTTTGGAGGGGGATTCCTCCCTTGCTACTGTAGGTGCATCTTCAATGGTAATGGGTTCCTTTGATGGTGGTTGGGGCTTGCCCACCTTAATCCTGGTGCTTCTCCTAGTTTTGAAATACATAGATGTTTGTCTTTTTCTTTTTCCCTTTTTCTTAGCTGGAGTGCTTAATGCAGCGAGCACAGCTGCTGCTTCCCTTGCCAGTGTTTTAGGGGATATTTCCTCTTGCTATTTTTCTTCTTTATCCTATGCAAGTTTTCCTGAGTCTGTTATTTTTTCTTTTGTCTCTGTTGTCTCTGGTGTTGTCTATTATTTTTCTTGTTGAGATTCTGCCTCCCCTATGGCAGTATTTTTCTGAGCCTTCTTAGGCTTCTTTTTCTCAGCTTCTATTCTCTTCCTTTTCTCTGATTTTGATGCTGTTTTCCTTCCTACCTTAGGTGCAATTGTGGTTTTGTCAGGCTTCTCCTCTTCTTCCTATTTTTCCTCTTTTTTCTCTCTTATTTGAATATTTTGTTGCTCATGAATGTCCTTTTCAGGTTCCTCTGTCTGCTCCTCCTCTTCATTTTTGGATGGACTGAGTTCATCAGTAAGAGTTTTAATGTCGTCTTCTCTAGACATGTTCTGGAAAATTTCCTAAGCTATGGGGATGGTGTATGTGTGTAGGGCATCTTCTACCAACAATTTGATGAGCCCATAATGGGCCAGTTGGTCTGGAACCTCTACATTCAACTTGGTGTCACAATCTATCAAAGATTGAAGGAGGAAATATGGGAGATTGAGTTTCCTAGCTACTGGTAGATCCATCCCAATCTCAATTCATGCAATAACTTGAAGTGATACCTATAAATTGTACTGAATCTCCCTTCACAAGAGATATACTTCATGATCTGGTAGTTGACTTCAGTCCATAGAGGAGGTAAGCTTGTCCTTCTGACCCCATTCTTATCCTGTACAGGATGCTCATTAGGTTGAAAAAATGTCTTTTTAGCAACCTGTCCCAATGGTTTTTCCTCTGTGCTTCAGGGGAGCCCAAGTGGAAGACCTATGATGCTGCTAATAAAATCTGGTGTAAGCTCTAGGGTTAGACCCCTGAAACTGACTGTAGCATGTGTTTTCAAATGGGGTCTTAAGGACATCAAAAATTCTTTAGTCACCTCCTCATCATATCCATTAATTCTCTCAAAGAAAGACATCCAATTTTCTCTGGTGAAGAGGGCCACCACCTCGGGGTGCTCATGCAATATGTTGGAGTTCAAAGGCTCCTTTCTCAAAAAACCTCCTAGCATGGTGTTTAATGGTTTTTGAAAATGCTTAGGTGAGGAAGAAGGAAACAACTTCCAAAACCAGAAACAGAGGGATAGCTGAGTTTTGTTTTTTCTCAAATTGGAGAGGGAATTTCATGTGTGCTTCTTCTTCACAACATCAATTTGCAATTTTTCCCTCTCTTCAAACCGTTTTCAACCTGAATTTGCTTCTCGGTTTTTTGACAAAATCAATAATTTGACAGAACAGAGAGAATATATAAAACAATGTCTTTTCTTCTCAAAGAGTAAACAGACTTGCAAACTTTGTTTCCTTCCCAAGTTTTATTTGCTATGGTTGTAGCTGTCTTTTCAGGAAAACATGCAAAAGGAAAGAACAAAACAAATTTTTGAATGTAGAGAAGAAACCAGAGAGACTGTGTAGAACGCAAGAAAACACAGGCAAACTTTGGAGCTTCTCTCTTCCTTTCTTTTTCAACCTAATACTTTACTTTGAACCCACCACCTTTTATAGATATATCGTATGCAAAGTGGGTTTCTGAGCCTACCTCATTTCAAGCTCGAATTTTGACAAAAATTCTGACTTTTTTGCTACAGAGCTGCTCTCTGGCCTTCCTGTACAAAACCTCTTGTAGATGGCGTTCCTACTCCTGTAGAATGTATTAGTGCTCCTATAGAGCCTGATAGGTGGGCGGATATTGAAAAACTGGCAGAAAACGACTAGTTCTCTACTCTAGAGGTGGTAGATGAGTACTGTACTCGAGAACTCATTGATGCAAATGCAAACAAAAGGTGGTGGAGGCTTAAACTGCACTGTACTTAAGCTGATGGCGTAATCTGCGGTGACGCGGTGAAGTGGCTGGATCGGTACATTATCCCCATCTGGATCATTGGTCCTAGGCTAGTGTCATTATGGTTTTTCATGTCGCCTAATCGCTATCACTCCCTTATTCCCATTATACACCACCACCACTACCGGTTTTGAGTTTCTTTCTTCCCGAGTTGACGGGCGACACGTGTTGACTGCGTATCTCATCTTCGATTAGAATTGGATGAGGCTCATTTCAACTCCACGAGGGTGTGTTGAACTAAACGAGGGTGGCCAGTTAGCAGGCCACTAATTCTGTTTAATCATGACCATTCCCATAGTTCATGCAGTTTCTAAATAATATTCATGCAATCGAGGAATAGCTTTAGCCACTTACTTGCTAGTCGTTGTTATACTCTACATGCTTCGGACTTCGGCACTTCATTTCCTCATTATTGTTGCTACTGGTGCTCTGCATGCTCAGCCTTTGGGTTATGCTGGTGATTTTTCGATCAGGCTCTACTCCTTGCATGTTGCATACATCTTGGCTACGCTGACACTATCTCTAGAGTTTGTTTTTCAAAGGGATCAGCTACTACGGGAATCCTACAGGATTTCTTGTAGCTGCTTCTCATTCTTAAATTTCAGGCTAATGCTTGAGAAGGGGCTATAAAGATTGTTGAAGAATGTTCTGAATGAAAGAAATAACAGCTGGGAGGCATCAAGTAAGAATAATTAAAGGACGTTTATACTTTATTTGTCATCATCTTCTTGTGTTTACAGAATGAAAGAAACAGAATTCCTGTATTTGTCTATGCAGGGAAAGAAAAAGTGAGTGGAAATGTGGGTGTGCAGGGATGGAATGAAGAGTTAGGTGGATTGATGGTGGCAGGGAGGTTCACAGGCCTTCTAGAGAAATCTCCAACCCCCGAGTTCTTCTCTGAACTTGATTTTGGGCTTTCTATAGTTTCTACACGAGCCTCCTGTAGAATACACAAAGTTTCCTGTAGGATGGGAAATTTTCAAAACAAATGAGACCAAGGATTGTGAAAGGATAACGGTGATGTAGGGATGGACTATGAAGGGTGTATGCAGCTTGGCCATGTCTTTTTCTCTTGTGTGACCCTCTGGCAACCTGCAATTCATTCAAAAGAAGTTAGGTTTTTTTCTCTTTTTTTTTTTTTATGAGACAGCTAGGGTGCCTCCAGGAGGTTATCACCCTCACTGCCTACCTTGGGCACCTCCAAGAAGTTTTCACCCAGAGATCTTTTATTCCTTTTTCTATTTTTCTTTTTAGTTTTTTTCTCTTTTCTCTCTTTTTTTGTTGTTGTTGTTGTTGTTTTCTCGGGGTGTGGGTGTAGTGGAGACAGGGTCCTACTCCACTACCAACACTTTTTTACCCATATTTGAATGAATTCCTACTTAGAAAGGGGCTTCCTATAGATCTTCAACCTATGCCCATTGACGAGCATGGGATGACTTCTTCGTTGATGGTCTAGATTAGGACTGAACCATTGTTATTGCATTGTTCCACTGTGTATGGGCCCAACCATCTTGTCCTCATTTTTTCTTTGAAATCTTTATATCTCAAATCATATTGCTGCGCCCAATCCCCTTGCTAGAATTGTTTTTCTTTGAGGTGTCTGTCATGCCATATTTTTCTTTGAAGTTGGACTACCTCTGAGTGGAGTAGGGCCTGCATTCTCTATTCATCCAATCCATTTAGTTGAAGAAATCTTTCCTTTTGTGCATGGCTGATATCTAGGTCCATCTGAGCTGCCATCCATAATGTGTTATATTCAAATTCTATTGACAATAGAGCCTTCTTCCCATAGACCAGCTCACAGGGTGTAAACCCTATGTTGGTTTTCCAGGTGGTGTTATAGGCCCATGTGGCCTCAACTAATCGATCTGCCCAATCTTTTCTACTGTTGCTCACTACCTTAGTCAAAATCCCTTCCAAAGCTCTGTTAGTGACCTCCACCTATCCATTTTCTTGCGAATGATAAAGGGTGAAAGTTATGTGCTTAATCTTGTTGTGTGTGAGCAGGTCTTCAACCAAATTGGAGGTAAATTAACTCCCTTGATATGTGACTAACTCTCTGAGATAGCCAAACTTGTAGAAGATATTTTCCCTACTCAGCTACTTTTTCTTCTGTTGTTTCCTTGATCGCCTTGGTTTCTACCCATTTTGTCAGATAATCAATACACACAATGATGTAAGATTTATGTTTTGAAGGAGGGTTGATCGGACCCACAAAGTCCATGCCGCACTTCTCAAATGGCTTGAAAGTCACTTGAGGTTGCAAGGGCATCTCATCCCTTGGAGTAGGTTTCCCCATCCTTTGACATCAATCACATTGGCTGATATATCTCCTGACATCTTGATGAAGAGTGGGACAATAGTAACCTACTTGTAAAATTTTGAAGGCAGTCCTTTTTATTGCAAAGTGGCCCCCACAGGGCCCATCATGACAGGTTAGGAGGATGTCAAAAAATTCCTCCTCCCTAACACATCGCCTCAAAATCTGATCTAGGCCAAGTTTAAAATGATTACCCCCAATCCAGGTGAATGGGGCACTTTTCCTCGCGATCTTGCTCTTCTCTTTTGAGGACAGGTGTGGCGGAAACTGTGCTGAAACCAAATAATTTGCTATATCAGCAAACCAAGGAGAGAGTACTGAAATACCAAATAGATGTTCATCCAGCATTTGATCATCCACCATTCCTTCTTCACCTACAGGTAGATCTAGTCTAGATAGAAAATCAACGACAAACAGGAGAAACTGGTAGATCTATAAGGATTAGACTCAAAGAGAATAGCGCAGACATCCGTAACGAAAGGATCCGATCCTCAGCCTTAGCTGAGCATGTAGGTAAAACTAATCACCGTATATGCCTTGAAGACGCCAAGGTTATTGCCAATGAAGACCACCATTTCAAACGTAAGGTTAGAGAAGCTATTGAAATCATTAAACATCCTAAGAACCTTAATAGGGATGGTGGCATGGAAATTAGCAAAAATTGGAACCCCTTGCTAACCCCCGCAGATCTCAATAACTAGGTTAGAGATTCTGGATCATCTAGCATAATAACTTACCCCTCTAATAGCCCTTGGTTAAATTAACTTGACTGCTCTTTAGTAACCTAGGTAAGAAGAATATCAATGATAAATAGAGATAAGTATTATAATAAAAATAAGAATAATACATGTAAATATTAGCTAACAATAACAATGAAATATAATTAATATAATGTGAAATATAAATAATAGTATAAATAATAATTAATAGGTATATATAAATAATAATTAATAATAAAAACAATAATAATATAAATATTAATATAATTTATGAAGTACAATTAGGATTAATATAGTAATAATGATAACATAAACAACAATGAATAAGAATAAATAACAATAATAATAGATAAGAATAATAAGTATAGATAGGAACAATGATAATAACAAGATATGAACAATAAAAATAACAAGATATTTAACTTATAAGTAATTAACTCAACATCAATAAAAATATGATTGTTAGTAATAAAAATAATAATTTAAAAATAAATAACAATAATTAATAAATACATTGATAATATAAGAATAATAACAAGAATTATTAATAAATAACTAGGAATAAATAATAAATATGAACAGAAAAAAACAATTAATAATAATAATAAAAAGAGCAGTAAGAATAATATTGACATACTAATTAATTAACAAATTAGAAATAATTATAATAATAATAATAAATAAATAATAATTAAATAAGATAATATAATAATAATTAACATATATAATATTACAAATAAAGATTAAATAGCAGTTATAGAGAACAATATATACAAATAACAATAAAACTAATTGTGAATAATTTAAGAGCAACATGTAATATTAAATAATAGGGATGAAGCACATAAACATTAATTAATATCAATAATTCAATAATGATTCATTATAATAATATAAAACAAAATATTAAATATTAGTATTAATAAAGATTAGAATAACAAAATAAATTATAAATAATGAAAACCAGTGACTTAAATAATAAATAATTAAATTAAATAGTCAGTAGTCGGCCAATTTGCTTTTGCATCTAGCCATTCTCATATTTATACCTATCATTTTCCTTCTTTTCTCCACACAATTGTCCTGATGATGAGTCTGGTTTTAGACTCGAAACGTCGATCATAAAAAAGATGAGCACTGTGGAAAATCCGAACTCCTCTCAGAAACATTTTCCCTACCTGGCTTATCAACAATGGTCAAATCAAATTGCTACAATAAAAGTAACCATCTAATGATACAAGCATTTACATTTGGTTTATTCATCAAATACCTAATTCCAGCATGATCAATGTGTACGAATGTTTGATAGCCGGTGATGTAGTGTCTGATCTTATTTACAGAATGGACTACAGTTCGGAGCTCCTTTTCAATTGCAGTGTAGTTTAGTTCGGCCTTGGATAGGTTTTTATTGACAAAATATATGGCATAAGGCAACTTCTCCTCAACCTATGCTAAGGCTACTCCTATCTCTTTGTTCGAGGCATCTATGTGAATGTGGAAAGGTAGGGCCCAGTTTGGACCTCTCAAAATTGGGGTAGTTACTAGTTTACCTTTCGAGGCATCTAGAGCCTCTTGCTAGTTGTTAGTCCATATGAACTTATCATCTTTTCCCAAAAGACCAAATAATGGAGAGGCTAGCTTACTAAAATTCTTGATGAATATTTTATAATACCCTACTAGGCCTAGGAAACTTCAAATACCTCTTACCTTTTGAGGAGTTGGGGCCCTTTGAATGATAACAATCTTGTTGGGATCCACCTGTAATCCTTGCTGAGAAATTGTATGACCTACCATGATCCCTTCAGTCATCAGGAATTTGCATTTTTCAAGACTCCGGGACAGGTTCATTTCAATACACTAGGTTAAAACTTTTCCTAAGTTAGTCAAAGCTTCCTAGAAGTTATAACTATAAGGGGTAAAGTAATCCATATAGATTTCCACTGAATGATGAACCAGTTCAAAAAATATGCTCAGTATTACTCTCTGGAAAGCGGTGGGAGCATTGCACAACCCAAAGGGAAGGACCCAGTAGGCAAAAGTACCCCACGGACAAGTGAAAGTGGTCTTATCCTGGTCTTCTGAGCTAATTTGGATCTGGTTGTACTCGCTAAACCCATCTAGGAAGGAGAAGAACTTCTTCCCTGCCAGGCCATCTAACACTTGATCTATGAAAGGCAAAGGGAAATGGTCCTCCTTGGTGCCCTTGTTTAGTTCTTGATAATCTACACAGATTCTCCACTTCCCATTTTTCTTTGGCACTAGCACCAAAGGAGAAACCCATTCACTGTCAGAGATGGGATAGATGAATCCTACATCCAGCAATTTTGCAGTTCTTCTCTGACAATGTCCTTAAGGGCTGGATTCATCCTCCTTTGAGGCTTCTTGACTAGCTTACATTCTTCTTTAATGTAAATGTGATTAGTATAGACTAAAGGGTGGATTCCCTTCATCTCCTTATAGCTCTAGGCAAAAGCATCCAAGTGATTGTTCAATAAGCTACACAGTTCCTTCTGCTGAGAGGTGGATAGGGATGAGTTGATCTTCAAGGTTTTTTCGGGGCCAAATTCCACATTCTTAACTCGGAGAGACGTTGGATCAGCCACATAGAGATCAAATAAAGGATTGGCTTGGGTTTCTTCTACTAGCTCTTCTAATGGCAACACACTGGGGGGTGGATTATGAATCAAGTTTTCAATAAGATCATCCTTGGTTTGTGGACCCCACATGGTAGCCTCTACTATACACAATGGTTCGAAATAGACTTCATCCTCATCTTCCTCCTCCAACTAGAGAGGTAAATCATGTTCTAGCATAAGTTGGGTAAGAGGATAGAGGACTAGCTGTTTGGACATATGCCCGTTCTTGATTGTCATGTTCCCAGCTCAACCACTGATGTAGGCATCTGCAGTAGCCAACCAAGGTCTTCCCAGGATGAGAGGATACCCAGTGAGCTTTGCCTTTGGTTGGAGAACCAGGAAATCAGTAGGGCACTCCCAAGAATCAGTAGAGACTAGTACATCTTCCACAATCCCCTCAGGGGTCACGGTGGAGCGGTCTGCTAACTGTAGTATTGTTGAGGTCTTTCTCAGCGAACCCTGAAGGTTGAGTTTGAGCATAGTGTCCTTGGTCATCACATTAATGGCAGCCCCTAGATCAATCAAGGTATGGGGGATCATGGTGCCATTGATGTGGACATCGACTACAGGACTCCCAGGGTCTAGGAATTTCGGATAGATCACCTGCCCCAACATCAGGTCGGACAGTTGTACTGTGACATTGATAGTTGTGGCATCTCTCTTGCACCTACTTGGGTGCTTGAAGCACTTCTCCTTGATCATATTGTTGCATATAGGCACATCCTTTATGGCTTGGAGAAGCGGTATCTTTACACATAACTATTTCAATTCTCCCTGAAGTTCAGTTTCTTTTAGGGTCGGTTGTGTGGTTCCAGTTAGTTTCTTAGGAAAGGGTGGAATGACTTTTGGTTCACTTTCCTATTTTTCTTCCTCATCCTCCTTAGGAGGAGGTTGGCTATCTGGGAGAGCCTTCCCAAATTGTAGGTTAAGCTCCTGAATCTCCACAGCATAGGTTGGGCATGATGTTTCTCTACTATATACTTGTTGGTCTTGTCTGTTGTTAGGGTTGAGGTTTGGTTGAGCATGTATTTAGGGTGATCTTGGTGGAGCAGGAGGTAACGGTTATGGTTGAGTAGGTGGTGGAGGCAAAAGAGCTGGAGGAGAGTTATACTAGGGCCTCCACCCCTAATGAGGTGCATTCCACTGAGGCTATGGCTGGGCATAAGAGTGAAATGAGTGAGAAACTGGTGGAGCCTAGCACTAAAGAGGATATGACCAAGGAAGGGGTGCGGACCAGGAAGGATGAGCAGGGGGGACCCCAAGAAGGCATGTAAGTGGCTTGATTGGGGTTGTAATAGTTATGGGATGTACCTTGCATTCCCTGTTGGTAAGATTTGGGTCCATGTGACCTTCTTTGGTTCATGAAATAGAGTGGTTTAGTGGCTCCTTCAACCCCCTGATATGCAACTTTGATTCCAGGCAAGGAAGGGCATTGATTCATAAGATGGTCCTCTTCACAGACTAAACACAATTCTATAGAGTGCAATGGACATTTGTTCCTAGGATGTTTTCTAGTGCACCCGGGACAGAAGATGGCTTCCTCTTGTTTCCTTTTGATATGAAAGGTATCCATTTGCATGGCAAGAGTCTGCCTCAGCTCGGTCTTGAAATCTTCCAACTGATTCTCAAGTTCATTTCTAAGGAATGAATTGGATGAGGATGTATTGGCTAAAGGTTGACTTCCCCTACCTCTCTTTCTAGCTGACTTGGAATGGTTTCTAAACACAGTCTTTATGTCATCATAAGGTAGTTGATAGATGTCTCCCCCAACCAGCAAATGGAGGGTATCTAGAAGGTCTTCAGGGACTCCTCTAAGCAGAGCCAACTTCAGAGATTCAGGGTCAAGTGTGCACCTGGCCCTTTTATAACTAAGTTGAAACCTTTCTTCATAGTCTTCTAAAGATTCATCACTTTCCATGGCCATTTAAAAGATTTATTCCTTGCTATCCTTTGACCTACAGTAGTCCTGGTATTTGTTGTTAAAGGCTTGCTTGTTGGGTTGTGTTATATTCTTTCCACGACTAACCTACGTAGTGAACCGGGGGTTAGAGGGGGGGTAGTAGCCCCCCCTGTCTTGGGGATTTGAAGGGGGCGGGTAGCCCCCCTCTACGGGGTCTAGGGCAGCGTCCCGGGAAAATTTTTTTTTGGACCCTATATTAGGTTGGGCAAACCTACCTATGGTTTTTGGTCCATGGTTTTGGACGCGATGGTTTTCAGTCTATGGTATTGGATGCTTAGGCATGTATAAATATGTATTGTAACATTTAAAGGAACATAATGAAAAATCAAGCTGGTAGTCTCGGTTTTTGGATCCAGTGGGAAATCTCTGTGTATATCTATTTTATGTGTTATGCTCTCGCATCTTTTTTTTCTATGATTTAGAAATCGTATGCAGGTAATTTCTATACGGGGTTAAAACCTACATTTGGTATCAGAGCTGTTTTGGCTTCAAGGGGACACCTTTGTTGCTGAGGGGTTTCACTCAGGCCTGTGGTAGACCCTGTTCAGTGGGAGATATGCGAGATCGATTCTAGTGGTGAAAGAAGATGGCGAGTAGCGGAAAGATATAGATTGAGAAGTTCAATGGTAAAAGTTTTGAGTTGTGGAAACTCAAGATGGAGGATCTGTTGGTTGATAAATATCAGCGGATCGCGGTAGATCTGGGTACTAAACCAACGGGAGTGACCGATGAAGAATGGAAGAAGTTGGATCGGAAGACAAAGAGAACAATACGATTGTGTGTCTCAGATTCAGTATTTCTGAATGTATCAGGGGAAGCTATGACGAATGCTCTCTGGGACAAGTTAGGGACTTGGTACCAATCTAAGTTTTTGATGAATAAACTATTCCTGCAGAAAAAGTTGTATAACCTGAGGATGAAAGATGGAGACTCGGCGACAAAGCATCTGAATGCGTTTAATACTGTGGTAAGTCAGTTATCATCTGTTGATATTAAAATTTCAGATGAAGATAAGTGCATCAGTCTGTTGTGTTCTCTACCAGATTCGTGGGATAT
>APFE030400495.1:97023-109138 GCA_000404065.3 Pinus taeda | reverse complement strand
TGTATTGTAACATTGAAAGGAACATAATGAAAAATCAAGCTGGTAGTCCCGGTTTTGGGATCCAGTGGGAAATCTCTATGTATATGTGTTTTATGTGTTATGCTCTCGCATGTTTTTTTCTGTGATTTAGAAATTGTATGCAGGTAATTTCTGTACGGGGTTAAAACCTACATTGTTGAATCTGAGCCCAAGTTGTGATAATGTTTCCTAGTAACCCCATGAACTAGCACAAGGCTGCATCCTTGAGGGTGGAAGGAAACAGTTTCAACGTCTTCTCATCTTTTGCATAGTCATAGGTTCGACGGAGAACAAAAAATTCAAATAAGAAGGTATCAGGATCTTTGGTAGTTAGTCCATCGAAGTGAAGTAAGGCTGAAGGGCTTATGTTTTTCATTTTTATGTCCCCATTAGTCTCTCGGATAGGAAAGGCATCTTCTATTCTTTCCCCATTTCCTCCAAATTTTTTGTTTTCATCCATGGTCTCAGGAGGAATGGTTTCTTGCTCTTCTTCTATTATAGGATCCTCATATATCTCTAGAGGTTCACCTGTAGGTTCCTCTGGATCACTGCCACCAAAGAAGAGAGAAGGGTGACTCAGTGATGTGGTGGGGGTGTTGGGTAGGAATTTTCCTGAATTGTCTCTGTTCCTACAAGGCATGAAAGGAAATCTCTTTTTAGGTGATTTTTGTTTTTTTCTCTGCTTGTACCTACAAAACTGAAATGGATTGAACAACAAATTGCAACTAACTGAAATGAACTTGCTGAAATGGAAATTGCATAATTGAAATGAAAGCAAGAAATAACTAATCTACGTTTGTTGAAATGGAAATTGCAGAATTGAAATGAAAGCATGAAATGTCTAATCTACGTTTGCTGAAATGGAAATTGCAAAATTGAAATAAAAGTAGGAAATGTCTAGGCTACACTTGTTGAAATGAAACTGTAGAATTGGAATGAAAGAATGAAATGTCTAATCTACGCTTACTAAAATGAAATTGTAAAATTGAAACGAAACAACTACTCTACTTTTGCTGAAATAAACTACTTAGCATAATGTTGTAGTAGAAAATAGAAGAAAAACAGTAATCACAAAATACTCTGACGCTTCCCCGGCAATGGTGCCAAAAAGAATGGTGGGCTCCAATATTGTAACAATAAAGCTGCAACTCCTGGGGCTTCCTTCTTTACTTCTATCAACCCGGTAGTTCGTAATAAACTTGGAAGCGATGATGTTGTATGCACAAGTACTAGCTCTTACTGTAAGCTGTCACTTGATCAGCTGGTGCAAGTTTGCTAGGAGATTAAGCTAATTTCTATGAGTTCACAGAAGTAGCTTTTATTGTGATGGAAGAAAGCTAAATCTGTAGAGGCTATTCTACTTACAGAAGGAGAACGAAAACTGAAATGAAATACAAACCCTAGCAAACCCTAGCAAACATTAGTTGTGCAAGAAAAAAGATCGAAACTACTAAAATGGGTGCCTCTAACTTCTGAAAAGGTAAATTGCATTTATTCAAGCTACTTCTGAAGAGAGATGGGAAGACATCATATTTTTGTACTTTTGAGTATTTTTATGTGGAATTATTATGCTTATGGTTTGACTGGTTGTGACTCTGCAGAGGTGTGGTGGCCAAGGAAGATGGAGTTGACTTTTGCATATGGTAAGAAAGGTGTGGAGAGGTCCTAAGAAGTCCCTAGTACCCTTTCGGAGACTTCCATTGCGATCAGACTTCAAAAAATCATTTGCATGAACTTCTACAGGAGGCTACATGGGATCTACAGGAGGATCTACAAGAGGAGGCCGAAAGTGGTTTTTTGGAGGTTTGAAGGTGGAATAATGATGGGAAAAGAGAAGCGAAGGCTGGATGAAGGTGTTGAGGTGTTTAGGACTCTATCAATGAAGATCGGGAATGAAGGAGATGGTTGGATTTGTTCAAAAGGCAAGAAAGCAACTTTATGGAAAAATGCAGGAATTAGGGCAGATTGGTGAAATATGGCGAAAGAGTGGGGAAAATTTTGAGAGATAAACTAGTACAGGCTGTGTTATGGAGGAATGATAAGCTAGGATGTTCTACAAGTGAGCTGCACACTTACTTCTCAAAACTGACCCAAGCAAGAATTGAAAAACAGAGTTTTGTCTATTTTAACCTAAAATCTGACCTAAAACCATAAAAGTGTTGAACACAACTTTATGAACAGAAAAATATGTGAGAAAACCATGGTAAATGAAAATGAAAGGATCTAAGCATGTGAATCCAAACTAATATCAACTTCTGCAACTCGAATATCACACTAGCAATTCTATGAAGGGCAAAAACTGTGTTTTTGGTGGCAGCAGTAGTGCCTTGACCTCAAATCATGGTCCCAAGGAGGGAGAAAGGAGATCAAGAACTGCTTGTAGAATTTTTGGATCTCTTTCTATTACTGTAGCAAACTACTTAAGCAACTTGAAGCAAGAACAACTATTCTAACCATCAAAATCAACCTAATTTAGTAAAGCAAGATTTAACCTAAACAACAAAAATTATCTTATGACTGCAAGAAGAAGCATATAAATACACAAAGTAGATGTTGGGCACTTGGGTTGGGCCCTAACCTAAGAGTTTCGACCCTATAGGAAAGATCAGTGCTGGTTCAAAACTGGATTCATCTTCATTGATAAAAAAAATAATAGTAGTTACATCACAAAACTATCTTCAAAAAGAGCTCGAAAATGAGCTGAGTACAAGGTTGTACAACAGTGCAAAAATATACTATGAAATGGCTAACCTACTATGGCTTGAAGCCTTCTTATTTATACAAGTGGAGACTTCCAATAGTCCTCCTAAACATAAGGAGCTCGGCTGCCTAAAACTGAAGATAGTAGCAGCCCTACTTGACTTGCTCGACTGCCCCTTGGAATGATCATTGTGGGCCTTTGTACTCTGAGCTGCTGATGGAGAACTCGAGGAATGGGTCATTAATTGAGGAGACACCCCTCCTATAAGTCCTCAGCCCTATTTCCTCGAGTTTGTCTACCATTTTGCTCATAAATGCCTGGTCCTTGTCCTAAATTGTCCAAACAAATCTGCAATAAACACTTATTAGACTATGTGGCAAAGTGACTATCCCCATTCACTCCATTGACATAAATATATTTAAAAGCATGCACAAAACTATTGAAAATGGTAGATTAAATGAAAATAATAGGCATAATGAGCCCATATAGTTGCCCATTTCTGGGGCTCATCACTTAGAAAACCGAAAAATGAACTACCATGGAATGGGAGCCAAAATAAAGAGGAACCAAAGGTTAGTGTTTGGAAATCCTTTCTCGCCACCATTTAACCACCTCAAGCGATCTAAACCTTCCATTCGAAATGATATGACTAACCATGTGAAACCCGTGTGATCAACAGGTGGGTGGGAGTAAGTGTCTAAATGATATTGGTTACTCAACATTCCATGGTACCACATAAATCTTGAATATCATGAAAGGGCTAATAATTGGAGTGCATTATTAGCAGTAGAATGCAATAGGAGATAAATGTTCATAGAACCCATAAGGAGTATGTTGTAGCACTGTAAATTGATATGTGATAAGTGTTGAAATAATTTCTTGGCCAAAGGGTTAGCATACATGCCCAAAATGTTACGAAAGAGTACCCATTACCAACATTTTACCAAGCCTTATAGGGCAAGAGGGTTCCGAGCTTAGAAATATGTGAACCATATTTAATGATGAACATAGTGAACATGATTGGGTCCATATTTTGTAAGTAAACTATATGGAAAAACCTAAGTAAATAACTTGAAGGTGTAACCCCTTCTTTATGTTATTAAAAATATAAATTGACTAACACATGTTACAAGTATAACTCAATAGGACCAATAAATGCTCACTCTAGGATAACAAGATGTAAGAAATAAAAAGAAATTAGTACAGAGGTTCATGACAAGTGATATTAAAGATCAATTTTAAATACTAGGCCTATCATGGACCATCACAGTAATATTTTATTTTATTTATTTTATTTATTTTATTTATTTATTTTGTGCTTTTGCTTTTTATCTTTTATCCTTGTTGTGAAATGCTTTCCTAACTACTAATAGTAGTTTTCACTAGTTTTTAAGGCACCTAGGTGAAGCAAGTCATTCGAAATGGTAGAAGAATCTCCTCTGGCCATAAGTGGTGGAGAAGACTTGTATGTGGAATTGGGAGAAGGGAATAATACACTCTCCTAGATAATCGAAATGTCAAAAAATTGCAACATGAATTAACGTAGCTCCATAACAACAATGAAAGGTTGTTGAGACCCAACAAGGAGTAGGAACTCAGAATAAGGGAGTCAATGGAAAATTCCATCCATAAGAGTGTAGAACAAGAAGGGTTGACAAGGAAGGAGGAAGAGATAGAGCTAGAAAAATATGAAAGTGTTGAAGAATCTGATAGAACATACCCAAAATCACCTAAGAAAAAAGAAAAGAATTGAGTTGCAGGGAGAATTTCAGAAAATTAAACACCCTACCATTGATGGGGAAAGAGACGAAGATGCAGAGGCATGGCTTCTTAACATGATCAAATTTTTTCAAGTGTATGAATATGAAAGTAATCTAAAGGCCTGACTAGCCATTTACTAGTTACAGGGCAAAGCCACTCTGTTGTGAGAATAGGTGAAAGGTATACATTTTTTGGAGGAGAAAATAATTTCTTGGGAGGAATTTCAAAAATGGTTTAAATCTGAATACCTGAGTGAAAGATACTATGATGACAATGCTAAGGAATTCCATGAACTAATATTGGGGTAGCTTACCATGGATGAGTTTGTAACAAAATTTACAAACCTATTGCAATGTGTGCCCTATATTAAAGAGGAGAAAGCAAAAGTGTAGAGATTTTTGAACTGTTTACCAACATTGTACAAAGAGAGGATTGAATTCGAAAATCCTAAAACTATGGATGAGGTGGTAAGGAAAGATAGGTTATGTTATTAACAGTTCAAAAATAAATTTTAAAGGACAAAACCATGGCAAAAGAAGGATAAAAACAAATATGCCATAAATTTTGAATGAGGTAAACCTCCCTTTTATAAATAGTTTTGTAAGGAACAACAAAAGAAAATGTTTATTAATGGAAGTGTGAATTATTCAGCTGAGTCTCATAGAAGGTCAAAACCCATGGAATTTAACAACAAGAAGAATGGAGAAGGCAAAGAGTGGGAAGCTCTAAAATGTTGGGGTTGTGGTGAACCATATTTGCAAAGGGATTGTCCACATAATCCAAGCCCAAATCAAAATATTCAAACAATATAGGAAGAAACTATTGTAAATGATGTGGCTAGAAACATTCCTAGAATTATTGTAGCATTAGAGGATAGGTATGTTGAAAATCAATCTACTATGATTGAAATATAAGGAAAAATTCAAAACCAACCTGTTTCTATTTTAATTGATCTCGGGGCTAGTTTAATTTATGTTAGTCCCCAAATTATGGAAAAATGTAACATGTAGTCCGAAAAATTTCAAAACGCATGGATGGTAGAGTTAGCCACTAATACCAAACATAAAGTAACTCATCAAATAAAATAGTTCCCTTTGGAAATGAATGGTTATTCCATAGAAGTGAATCTAAGAATTCTCCAGTTAGGATTGCATGATATATTAATTGGTATGAATTGACTAGAAAAACAAAGAGCTGTTATAAACTACCTTGAGAGAATTGTAAGCTATGTAGGACAAAATGGGAAACCTATATTGATAAGCGGGAAACAAAAACCAGTATCAATAACAAAAAATTCAATAGTACAGTTAAAAAGAACAACAAGAAAAGGATGTCGAGTATTATACATGGTAGACATAGAAAAGGATGAATAGGAAACAAAAAAAAAAAAAAATGGAGGTTTTACCAGTCATAAGAGAATTTTCAGATGTGTTTCTAGAGAAAATTCCCAAGTTACATCCTCATAGAGATACATATTTCTCTATTGATTTAGTACGAGGTGTTGCTCTTGTGTCTAGAGCCCCATATAGAATGAGTATACGAGAACTGTTAGAGTTAAAAATGTAGCTTTAGGAGTCGTTGAACAAGGGTTACATTAGACCTAGTGTCTCACCACGGGGGGTTTCAGTATTATTTTTTAAGAAGAAATATGGCACATTTCGAATGTGCAATGATTATAGATAGGTGAATAAGCTAACTGTTAATAATAAATATCCACTCCCTCGAATTAATGACCTGTTTGATTAGGTAAGAGAAGCAACCTTTATATCAAAAATTGATTTAAGAACTGGTTATCATTAACTATGAATAAAAGATGTAGATATCTACAAAACAACAGTTAGGACTCAGTATGGTCATTATGACTTCCTAGTGTTACCCTTTGGTCTCACTAATGCACCAACCACCTTCATGTTTTTAATGAATAATGTACTTCACAAATACCTTGACAGATTTGAGTTAGTATTCATAGACGACATTTAGGTATACTATAAAACTGAGGATGAGCACCAAGAGCATCTCAGATTAGTGTTACAAACCTTAAGAGAACATCAACTATATGCAAAATTTAGCAAATGTGAATTTTTCAAGAACAAAATTCAGTATTTAGGCCACATTATTTCTAACGAAGGATTAGCTATAGATCGCGAAAAAGGTTAAGGCTATCATGAATTGGACTATCCCGCGGGATGTGTCAATGGTTTGCTCGTTCATAGGAATTGTTGGATATTATCGAAGTTTTGTGGAGGGGCTTTCAAAATTGGCTCATCCCATTACCTCTTTGTAGAAAAAAGAAGTAAAGTTTGAATGCAGAGATAAATGTCAAGAAAGTTTTGACAAATTGAAACAATTGCTGAAAACAACCCCGATATTAAAAATTTCAGATCCAAATAAAAACAATTCGGTGTGTACTGATGCTTTTTTGGAAGGACTTGGAGGTTTTCTCTTGCAGGAAAATGTAGTCATAGCTTATGAGTCCTAGAAATTGAATAAACATGAACATAATTATGTTGTATATGATCTAGAATTATGTAATGTTACAAACTTAAACAAACAATGATACACAAATTCCAATCCGATTATTGGATAGAAAATTAAACTATCAGCAAATACTCAATACACAACAGAAATGGGAACCAGCTGAGCCATTTTATTTAGTAATGGAGCAATGTAAAATAGTATTGGAAGGGAATCTAGGCTTGCCTCAAGGGAAATATAGATAGAACCTAGGTGTCGACAGTAATCCCAAATTCTATAAAACAACTGCTCCTCTAAATCTCTGCCCTGTCTCCGACTTACAACAACTGCGAGCTGGAAAGGTGTTTCAAGAAACCCCACCTCAGTTGCTCATAAAAGTCTAAAATTTGAGTCACAAACTCCTTGGCCAAAACCCAAAAAAACCCATAAAGGGTTTTTCCTATCTCCATCCACCCAATTTCGACCTCCTCTATGGTCTATGCCCTGCCCTCCAATCAACTACAACAAAACAACCTACCAAAAACGACCACAAAATCCTCCTCCAAGATCTGAAATGGGAGCAAACACCTCTCTAAATATCTCCTCTAACCTCCATGGTAAAGTTAAACCTCAAGGATTGATACTCTACCCACTAGATGAGCTCCCACACACTACTTCTGCATTGGGCCAGGAAGTGCGAAAATCACACTACCAAAACTAAAGCCTAATTGACCCCAAACTCCCCCAAAGGCTAGAAATCCTCCTTAGCCTCTCCTATGCAAAATCCCATAGTAAAACTCTCCTACTCAGCTCCACAAACAACTCAACTTCCTCTCTCCCCCCGTCCTCCAAAATTATGCACCACCTAGAAGGAAATGGTACTCCTACAAAGCACAATGAGAATCTCCTCCTGAAGAAATGAAGGAAACCTTTCTAGGGTGGCACTTGAATTCCCCTACAGAAAGGATGAGCTCTCCGCCATAGGAACTCATGATAAACAACAAGTTACTCAACTAAGTAACTTAAGCAACCAAGAGAAGTCTATATATGCTCATGAATGATTTAAGGAGAGGGAGTTTCCCTCCTTATATAGTTTTCGTGGTGGAATTTCCCCCCATTTCATCCTCCATCATGGGCCCCAATTAACCAATGCCATGCAAAAGTTATCTCCCTCTCTATGCATATCAAACTAGGGAGTGCATAATTCCCTAGTGAGGGTGGCCTCCATGTGTAACTTAACTTTGAAACAAAACATCTTCTCCTAGTCTAATCTCCTAATAGCATCGAATGGGGTCTGCTAATCCAAAATTTGCCCCATAATACAAAATTAGATCTTGTTCCAAAATTATTTAGGAAGGGACATTATAGTCCTCACCTCACAAATGTTGCTTGTCCCTAGGAAACTTCAATTTCAAATGCTCCAGAATGTGCTCTCCCTCCCAAGTGGCATCCTCATCTGGTAGATTCTTCCTTCACACCAAATGTTCTCTAATTTGCCTACTCTTGAGCTTCCTCTCTCTGGTTTCCAAGATGGCTTTTGGTTCTAAGATCAAATTCCCCTCATCATCAAGTGGAGGCAACTCCATGACTGTTGGAACCTGCTGCCCCAACGCCCTCTTGAGGCATGATACACATAAGATGCTATGAGTCCTACTCCCTCGTGGTAGCTCCAACTTGTAAGAAACCTCTCCAACTCTTCTGCTCACTCTATACGACCCAAAGAATCTCAGTTGTAACTTTTCTGCCCCCTTCTACTTGAGTGTGGATCATCGGTACAGCTCCAATCAAAGGTAGACCAAGTCACCCTCCTCAAAATGCCTCTCTACTCGGTGTCGATCAGCAAAAATCGTTTGCTGGTTCTGGGTTTCCTATAAGTTATCCTTAAGAGCCTTGAGGATATCTTTTCTCTTCATGATCCAATCCTTGGCCTTTGGGGCTTTGTTGTCTCCAAAAACAATATCAAAAATAGATAAATCATCATAACCATATAAAGCACATAAAGGAGTCATACATATCTAACTAAGAAAAGGACCTTGTACATATCTAACAATACTCTCCCAAGTGCGACCATTAAATCGAAGCCCTCTACTACCCTATCACATAATTCCTGAGATAGCTTCCTAACCACTTGTTCAACCTCTCTGCCTAACCATCAGTGTGCAGATGGTAGTTTGTGCTCGGGGTGAGCTCAGTGCCAACTAATGTGAAGAGATCCTAACAGAATCCTCCCATGAATTGGCTATTCATGTCGTTGACTATGGTCTTCAGGAGTCCATGCAGACAAAATACCTCCTTAAAGAACAACTTGGCCACCTATGAAGTTGAAGATTGTGTTGGTATGGGAAATAAGTGTGTAAACATGGTTAGCTTATCGACCACTAAAAAAATATAATCATTCACTTGTATTGAGAAAAGTCCAGTAATGAAGTCCATAAATATGCTTTCCCATTTCCCTTCAGGTATGGGAAGAGGCTGCAACAATCGTGCTGGATGGGTCATGTCTCCCTCATTCCTCTGGAAAGCTTCACACTCCTGTGCATTCCTCAATACATCTCCCTTGAGGCCCTTCCAAGTGAAGCACTCTCTAACTACCATATATGTTTTCCTAAATACCTACTACCCAGACAAAGAAGAATCATGAACTGCACGAAGGATGCGCTCCCTCAACTCTGATCATGGAACCAGAACTATGTGTCCCCTATAATAAATGACCTCATCCATCACCCTGTAGTTCTCATATACATAACTACCCTCCAATATGTCACACACCCGATGACCCTTGGAGTATTCTACCAGTAACTAGGCCTTCCAGTCATGACAGATGCTCATGAGTGAAATCCTAGTTGGTCTCCTAGATAGTGCATCCACCATTATATTATGATTTCCCCACACATACTAAATATCAAAATCGTAGGCCTACACTTTACTAACCCATATATGTTGTTTGTCATTGAGGCCCTACTACCCCATAAAATGACGAATACTGTTGTGGTCCTTCTTCACCCGAAATTGATTCCCCACCAAATACTATCTAAATTTGGCCAATGCATGCATTATGGCCAACATCTCCTTGTCATAAATGGAATATGACAACTCATGAGGTAGAAGCTTCCTACTCTCAAAAGAAATGGGTGCCCATCTTGAGACAAGACTGCCCCAATCCCTACACCTGATGCATCACACTCCAATATGAAAGGCTAAGATAAATTTGGAAGTGCTAGAACTAGAGAACAACTCATCACCTCCTTGAGGTGATCAAACTCTCTCTGAGCTTCCTCGCTCCACGTAAAGGCCCTTTTCTTAGTTAGATATGTATGGGGTGTTGGGTTGTCTTATATTCTTTCCACGTAGTTAACAGGGGGTTTGAAGGGCACCCATAACCCCATTTTATGGGGTCCGATAGACCCACCTGTGGACCCTATGTTAGGTTGGGCAGACCCACCTGTGGTTTTGTGCATGATTTTTGCACATGTTTTTAGGACACGATGGTTTTCAGTCCATGGTATTAGATGCTTTGGCATGTATAAATATGTATTATAACATTGAAAGGAACATAATGAAAAATCAAGCTGGTAGTCCCGGTTTTGGGATCCACGAGAAAATCTCTGTGTATATGTGTTTTACGTGTTATCATATCGCATTGTTTATTTTCTGTGTTTTATAATTCGTATGCAGGTAATTTCTATATGGGGTTAAAACCTACATTTGATATCAGAGCTATTTTGGCTTCAAGGGGATGCCTTTGTTGCTGAGGGGTTTCGCTCGGGCTTGTGGTAGACCTTATTCAATGGGAAATCTGTGACATCGATTTTGGTGGTGAAAGGAGATGGCGAGTAGTGGAAAGATAGAGATAGAGAAATTTAATGGTCAGAGCTTTGATTTGTGGAAACTCAAGATAGAGGATCTGTTAGTGGATAAAGACCAGTGGATTGTGGTAGATCCAGGTACTAAACCAACGGGAGTGTCCGATGAGGAATGGAAGAAGTTGGATCAGAAGGCAAAAAGCACAATACGATTGTGTGTCTTAGATTCAGTATTGCTGAATGTATCAGGGGAAGCTATGGCAAAGGCTTTGTGGGACAAGTTAGGGACTTTCTACCAATCTAAGTCTCTGGTGAATAAACTGTTCCTACGCAAAAAGCTGTATAACCTGAGGATGAAAGATGGAGACTTTGTGACAGAGCATCTGAATGCATTTAATACCATGGTAAGTCAGTTAGCATCTGTTGATATTAAAATTTCAGATGAAGATAAGTGCATCAATTTGTTGTGTTCTATACCAGATTCGTGGGATAGTCTGGTTATTGCAATAGGTAGCAATGCAACTGCCTTACATTTTGATGAAATAGTCTCATCCTTGCTGACGGAGGAGATGAGACGGAAAAATATGGAGAGCCAAAATGGTTATTCCTTGTCTGTACGAGGGTGGACCAAGAACAAAAACAAAAATAAGTCATCGAGTGGGAGATCTAAATCTAGAGGGAGATCTAAATCTCCAGGAAAACCTATAAAGGTGGTGTGCTGGAAATGTGGAAAGGAATGGCACTTCAAAAGGGACTGTAAATCTAAAGCTCCTAATAAAGGAAAGGGATCTGATGATGCTCCTTCTACAAAGGTGGAAACCACCTTAGATGAAGGTGGGGATGTGTACCTGGCTTCTTCAAGTACACATGTAGATCATGAGGCATGGTCAATTGACTCAAGTCCATCCTTTCACTTCACTCCCCATAGAGAGTGGTTCTGCGAGTATGAGAAATATGATGGTGGTGATGTCTTCTTCGGGAATGATAGGAAGGCTAGAATCATTGGTCGTAGAAAAGTAAAGTTGAAGTTGAAAGGTGGAATGGTTAGAACACTTCCGGGTGTTCTACATATTCCTGCATTGGCCAAAAATCTGATTTGTATAAGCAAGCTGGATGATGTAGGTGTAAAAACAGTGTTCAAGAAGGATACCTACAAGATGGTTTGGGGAGAACTGTTAGTGATGCGGGGATTTCAGACTCGAACTTTGTACAAGCTACAAGGTAGCACTATTGTTGATGGGTGCAATAGTTCTGTGGTTCCTGAAAGTGGAGCAGAAAATCTAGTCGTCCTTGGAGAGAGGACCATGTTGTGGCATCAAAGGCTTAGACATATTGGAGAGAAGGGCCTTCGAATACTTCATGGTAAAGGTATGGTAGA
>APFE030400495.1:59933-97003 GCA_000404065.3 Pinus taeda | reverse complement strand
AAGGTATGAGTAATAGCTCTCTAGATTTTGATTTCTGTGAAAATTGTGTATATGGGAAGCAGAATTGGGTGAGTTTCCCCTCTGGTAGTAAAAGGGCAAAACAGATATTAGAACTTGTGCACAGTGATGTGTTTGGACTTGTGAAGGTTCCATCACTGGGTAAGTCTGTGTACTATGTATCATTTATAGATGACTTCTCAAGGAATACATGGATATATTTCCTTAAGAAGAAATTTCCTTTGATAGGTTTAAAGAATTTAAGGCTTTGGCGGAAAAATAGATAGAGAAAAAGATAAAAGTGTTGAGGACAGATAATGGTGGAGAGTTTTGTAGTATGGAATTTGTAGAATTCTGTAAAAAGTGTGGTATAGCATGGCAGAAGACTACTCCATATACACCTTAGAAAAATGGAGTTGCAGAAAGAATGACTAAGACGTTGATGGAAAGGGCAAGAAGCATGCTCAGCGGTGCCGGGTTAGGATAAGAATTCTGGGGAGAGGCAATGGATACTACATGTTACCTGGTCAACAGGTCACCTTCATCAGTGTTGGAGGATAAGACTTCATAAGAGGTATGGACTAGTAAGAAAGCCTCTCTTTCACGTGTTAGGGTATTTGGATGTGATGCATATGTACATGTTCCAAAGGAGAAATGAACCAAGTTGGATAGTAAATCTGAAAAGTGCATCTTTATTAGGTATAAGGATGGTTTGAAGTGTTATAAGCTTTGGAACCCAGTAACAAGGAAGGTTGTGTACAACTGAGATGTGGTGTTCAGAGAGGTGAAAGATGTTATTAAACATGAAGTCCAACCAAAGGAACCTGAGAAGATAGAGTTTAAGCTAAAGGAGGAAGAATCAGACTCTACAATAGAGGAGGAATCAGAAGCTGAAGAGCCACAAACACAAGGTGTAAGAAGATCAGTTCGAGAAAGAAAGTAGCTAGAAAGGTATAGTAAATCTGCTTTCTATTCAAATTTTGATTTATCTATTACTCATGATGATCCCAGAACTGTGAAGGAAGCAGTGGATTTAGGATGGAAAACTCTGGAAAGAGGCCATGGTTGATGAAATGGCATCTTTGCACAAAAATGAGGCTTGGGATCTGGTGGAGCTGCCAACTAGAAGGAAACCCATTGGCAGTAAATGGGTGTTCAAAAAGAATACAAATGCAGAAGGAAAAGTGGAGAAATACAAAGCTTGGTCAGTAGCAAAAGGTTATTCCCAAGTGCCGGTAATTGATTTTGGTGATATTTTTTCTCTTGTTGCCAAGGTAACTTCTATTAGATAACTTTTATCTATTGCTGCTGCTTTTGATTTTGAGGTAGAACAGATGGATGTGAAGAAAACATTTATTCATGGGGATCTAGAAGAGGAAATCTACATGAAACAACCTGAAGGCTTTACAGCGAAGGGTAAGAAAGAACTGGTATGCAAGTTAAAGAAGTCTCTGTATGGGTTAAAACAGTCCCCAAGGATGTGTTATCAGAAATTTGATACATTTATATGGGGACTTGGCTTCACCAGAAGCAAAGGAGATCACTGTGTGTATTTTAAATTAATTGGTGACTGTGTTATTTATCTGGTCACTTATGTGGATGATATGTTGCTAGTTGGAAATGACAAAGAAATTATCTAGGATTTGAAGACCCAATTGTCCTCCAAATTTGACATGAAAGATGTTGGTGTTGCAAACTATATTTTGGGCATGGAAATTAAAAGAGATCGGGCAAAGAGGAAGCTCTGGTTAAACCAGAGGAAGTATGTCAAGACAATACTACAGATGTTTAATATGCAAGATAGTAAACTGGTGAAGGTTCCTATTCCTGTAGGTGTGAGGTTATCTATTGAACAATGTCCGAAGACATAAGAAGAGGAAGAGGACATGTCCCGTATTCCATATGCAAGTGTGTTCGGTAGCCTAATGTATGCAGTGGTCTATACTAGACTAGACATTGCACATGCAATGGGAGTATTGAGCAGGTTTATGTAAAAACCAGGAAAGGAGCATTGGACAATAGTGAAGCAGGTTTTCAGGTATTTTCGTGGCACTAATGATTATGGTCTATGCTACCAAGGAAGACTAGGATTGGATAGAGTGTTGGATATTCATGGCTTTGTTGATGTAGACTGCGATGGAGATCTGGATCAGAGAAGATCTACAAGTGGGTATGTGTTTAACCTATTTGGAGGTGAAGTTAGTTGGATGAGTAAGAAACAATCTATAGTGGCACTATCAACTACAGAGACAGAATACATGGCATCCACTCATGCAAGCAAGGAAGTAGTTTGGTTGTAGAGATTGTGTTCAAGTATGGGGTTAGTATAGGAAGCCATAAGGATAGACTGTGACAACCAAAGTGCAATTTTCTTGGCAAAGAACAATGCATATCATTCAAAGACAAAGCACATTGATGTTCAGTGTGTCTTTGTGAGAGACATGATAGAAGAAAAAAAGGTGTTGCTGGTAAAGGTGGACACTTTGAAGAATACTGCAAATGCATTGACAAAAGCTGTGAGCTCTGAGAAGTTCTCTTGGTGTAGAGAGACAATTGGCATTTCAGGGCTGGGAAAATGACTAAAGCTCTCTTGTGGCCCCGTGTGGAAAGAAAACAAGAGGGAGAATGTTGGGTTGTGTCATATTCTTTCCACGTAGTTAATAGGGGGTTTGAAGGGCACCCATAACCCCACTTTATGGGGTCTAGGGCAGCGCCGCGGAAAATTTTGGTTTTGGACCCTATGTTAGGCTGGGCAGACCCACCTATGGTTTTGTGCATGATTTTCGCACATGTTTTTTTGGACACGATGGTTTTCGGTCCATGGTATCGGATGCTTCGGCATGTATATATATGTAGTGTAACATTGAAAAGAACATAATGAAAAATCAAGTTGGTAGTCCTGGTTTTGGGATCCAAGGGAAAATCTCTGTGTATATGTGTTTATCTGTTATGATCTCTCATTATTTATTTTTTGTGTTTTAGAATTCATATCCAAGTAATTTTTGTACGGGGTCAAAACGTACAAGGGGTGCTACCAACTGTGAGAAGCCCTTCACAAACTTCCAATAATAAGTACAGATGCCCAAAAAACCTCTCACTGTTGTCACATCCTAGGGCTCCAGCCAATTGTGAATGGCCCAAATATTCTCCTCATGCACCTTGAACTCGTGTGAATCAATGATGTGTCCAAAATAAAGCATCTCTATCAACCCAAACTCACACTTAGACATCTTCGTGTAGAATTGTTGCTCCTCTAATATATGTAAGATTGTCTTTAGGTGCTCCTCCCATGTCTTGTTGTAAATCGGGATGTCATCAAAGAATCAAACCTCCTCAGTTGGCCTCGGAACACATGGTTCTTACATAACTGAAAAGTAGCTGGTGCAATGGTGAACCCATATGGAATGACCAGGAACTTGAAATGCTCATAATGACATCTAAAGGTTGTCTTCAGAATGTCTTGTTCTCTCACCCGAACCTAATGATAACCCGATCTTAGATCTATCTTAGAGAAGTACTTGGCCCTTATATGCTCATCCATCATCTCATCAACACACGGAATGGGATACATGTTCTTCACCATCTTCCTGTTGAAGGCCCTATAGTTAATACACATGTGAAGGTTCCCATCCTTCTTCTTCACCAGCATAACTCAGGAAGCAAATAGACTAGAAATCAGTATGATGTGACCTAATGCCAACAAATCCTGGATGGATATCTTGATCTCATCCTTATAGGATTTGGGATGCCTATAGGTTGTGGTGATGACTCCCTACACACTAGGCTCCAACTCTATAGTGTTCTCAAATCCTCTGTCAGGTGGTTGCCCTGGTGGTATATCTCCAAAAACTACTGGATATTTATCTAGTACTGTCTGTATGTCTGGATGTGGTGGTGTGGTATTCCCTCTAACCTCTAAAATCCTCAGTTCTACTACCCACGCTATATCTCCATGCCTCAAATTGGCCTCCACCTAATGAGAAAAAACTATCTGAAGGGGGTATGAATGCATGACCCTCAGAACCACCGGATTGCCCTTTGGCCCAGTAAACTCCATCACCAATTGTTTCCAATCGGTGGTAACCCGACCAAGTGAATAAAACCATTAGACACCCAACACCACATTGGAGTCCGGTACATCCATCACAAAAAAGTGATCTATCATCGAATAGTTCCCTATAGTCATTGCAATAGTGGGAACATATCGAGTACACTGCATAATCTTGTCCCATCGTATTAGGACTGAAAATTCCTTAAACTCTCTAGTGGTGATGCCCCTCCTTTGGACCATCTAAGCATCAATAAAATTGTAGGTTGCCACACTATCTACCAAGACTCAAACACACTGCCCTTGCACCGTACCTCTGATCCTCAAAGTCAATAATTTGGGAATCTTGCACAAGGAAGCTAGGACTCCCCTTGTTGGTGAGAAGGATGCTCCTCCCAGAGGTGGTGGTGGTGGTAGTCCATTCCCTGTTGTCTCCTTGCTGTCTCCACCACCAAAATCCAACTCTTCATCATCCTCCTTATCATTGTGTGAGAAGGCCTCATTGTAATGGGCCTTGCTTGCTGTGAACCAATGACCAGGTGCCCAAGGCTCACGACATGTAAAGAATAGCTTCTTCGTCCTGAGGTCCCCACTTGTCTTGTTATCCAACTGGCCACACTCTTGGGTTTTCCTCTGTGTTGTGGGTGCTCAAGTGTCACTTCCCTTCTCAGGGTAGGGAGTGCATGTATGAAATGGAGCTTGAGCCTTGGGAATGCCCCCTTGCAAATTTCGAGTGCAAGATACTGCCTCCAGAAGAGTCAATGGCTTGGGAGACTTTACCAATCCTCACAATGGATCTTTTAATCCCTTCACAAATGTGTATACTCTCCTCGTATCTAATAAATCTGGCACCATGACTAATACCCTTAAAAACTTTAAGATATAATTCTCTAGATGCCTTTTATGTCGTAGTTGGGTTAACTCCCTAAAGTGAGCCTATGGATCCTTCCGATCAGAGCGATCCACTACTCTCCTTGTGAACTCCTCATAGGAGGTCATGTTAACATGTCCTAGAGTGGAAAAACCATGAAACCAGCAACCGTGTGCCTCCCCCGCCAGGTGCAATGTGGTCATCTTGATGGCTTCTACTTTTGTCATTCTTTTCAGATAGAAGTATGTGTCCAGCTTCTTCACCCAAGCACATGTTGTGCACTTGGAAGTACCATCATATTTAGGGAGATACATTTTCCCAATAGGGAAATGTAACTCATAGTTTTGAGTACCATATCCTTTCCCCTTCTCATTCTACTTGATCTTGCAAAAGTCTTTGAAAGTTGAAGCCTCTCTAATGTCTGGCACCATGGATTTCCGTTCCTAGAAATGCTCCACCATTGACAACAAATTGTCACCTCCACCAATCTCTTCCTATACGACAGGTAGAAAAGAGGGTAAAGTATCTCAAGATGGCTCACTTGAGGATGAATGTTATGTAGTGGAAGAAGGATGATCGATCTATTGAGAGGCCCCAAAAGTCTCTCCAACTATGTACTTCTAGAGAATGCTTCGCTGCCAGTTCTACATTTTGAACTCATCCAACATCTCCTTCTACCCCTTTGCCAAATCAAGCAAAGCCTTTAAGAGGCTATCAAAATCCATCTCCTCCCTACTTTTGGGCTCATCCATATCTTCTGTTACTACAGTATTACCACGATTCTTTGTGTCTGGAGTAATCTCCAACTCCCTTTCTCTACTCGAGTACCTCTACCGTTTGTAAGTGATATTATGTGGTTCTTCTTCACTCATAGAAAAGTTTCCCCATGGCTGCACTAAAATCTAAGCTCTGATGCCATTTTAATGTTCCAAACTTAATCAAATAGTGATACATAAAATTCAATCTGATTATTGCACAGAAAAATTAAACTATCAGCAAATACTCAATACACAACAAAAAAGGGAACCAGTTGAGCCATTTTATTTAGTAATGGAGCAATCTACATTAGTATGGAAAGGGAACCTGGGCTTGCCTCAAGGGAAATCTAGAAAGAACCTAGTTGTCAATAGTAATTCCAAATTCTAGAAGGAAACTACTCCTCTAAAGCTTTGTGTTGTCTCTGAGCTACGACAACTACTAGCTGGAAAAGTGCTGCATGAAAACCCACCTCTCTTGCCTAGAAAATTCTAAAATTTTAGCCACAAACGCCATAGCCAAAACATAGAAAAAAGTAGAAAGGGTTTGGTCTATATCCAACAACTTAATTTTGACCTCCTCTATGTCCTACGCCCTCCAGGTAGGTACAACAAAATGAATTTCCAGAAATGGCTAGAAATTCCTCCTCCAAGATTTGAAATGGAAGCAAATACCTCTCCAAATATCTCCTCTAACCTCCACGGAAAATCTCAGCCTCAAGGACTGATACTCTACCCACCAGATGAGCTCCCATACACTGCTTCTACGCTAGGCCAGGAAGTACGAAAATCACATTGCCAAAAATGAAGCCCAATCCGCCCCCAAACACCCCCAAAGGATTGAAATCCCCTTTAGCCTCTCCTTCGAAAAATCCCACAACAAAAATATCCTACTCAACTCCACAAGCAACTCGAATTCCTCTCTCCCTCCGTCCTCCAGAAATATGGACCACTTGGAAGGAAATGCTACTGTTGGAAACCACAATGAGAATCTACTCCTGAAGAAATGAAGAAAACCATTATAGGGTGGCACTCGAAGTCCCCTGAATAAAGGATGAGCTCTCCACCTAAAGAACTCATGCTAAACAACTAGTGACTTGGCTAAGCAGCTCGAGCAACCAAGAGAAATCGATATACACCCATGAATTATTTGAGAAGAGAGAGTTTCCCTCCTTATATAGTTTTCGTGGGGAAATTTTCTCTCCATTTTGTCCTCCATCACGGGCTCCACTTAACCAGCACCATGCAAAAGTTATCTCCCTCTCTATGCACATCGAACTAGGTAGTGCATAATTCCCTAGTGAGGGTGGCCTCCATCTGTAACTTAACTTTAAAATAAAACAAAGCATCTTCTCCTAGTCTAATCTCCTAATAACATCGAATGGGTTCCAATACTCCAAAATTGGCCCCGTAATACAAAATTAAAACTTGTTCCAAAACTATTTAGGAAGGGACATTACAAATTGGCACAATGATACATGCCTTAAAAATGTGGTAGCACTATTTATTAGGGAAGAAATTTTTGATAGTAACAGATCACCTAAGTTTGAAGTATTTCTTTAGTTAGCCTGAATTAAATGCTAGACAAGAAAGATGGTTATCCTTCCTTAGTGAGTTTGAGTTTGAAATCAAACACATAAAAGGGAAAGAAAATAAAATTGCAAATGCATTAAGCAAACATGCTCATGCTTTGTTAGGAAGTTATGTAAGAAGTACTAACACGGATTTTGGAGAAAAATTAAGCAGGAAATGCAATAATATCCTCAATATCAAGAATTGCAATGAAAAATACAACAAAAAGAAGTAGAGGGATATGTTGAAAACCTTGAAAAAATATTAACCTAAAAAACCAAATTGTACATTCCTAATGAGGCCAAGTTGAAACAACTGATACTGGATGAATACCACAAGAAACCATATGCTGGTCACCCGGGATACCCAAAAATGATAAAAACATTAAGGATTCTTTTTTGGCAAGGAATGAAAAAGGATGTGGTAGAATACTTGGAAAGATGCTTAGAGTGCCAACAAGTAAAATTTGGAGCACCAAAATCCTGCAGGATTGCTAAATCCATTACCTATTCTTGAGTGAAAGTGGGAGGTAATTTCAATGGATTTTATTATAGGGTTACCGAGAAAAAAAATACCAAAATGATTCCATTACGGTTGTATTAGAAAATTTAACAAAAGAAACAAACTTTATACCAGTTCAGACAACCTTTGGAACTACACAGATTGCTAACATTTTCATGAAGGAAATCTTCCAACTGCATGGTATTCCAAAAATGATAGTTTCAAACCATGGAAAATTTTAGGGGCTAATGTTCGCCCAGTGGGCTAATTTTCCATTATTTTTCCACAAAAAAGATTTGTCAATTTCCAATTTTATAAGAGGCGATTCACCCAAATTTTAGAATATAAAATTATGTTACCTGAAAAATCACCAACATTATATAGAGACTAGATATAAAATCATTATAAATTTGAATATTTTTACAAATATATCAATAAACATTCTATAGTTTTCATATTAGGGATTAGTGAGATTCGTCAATGTTTTTAAACTTCTATAAAATTTTCCATCCTTAAAATTTTCCTTTGAACAGGGATGCCAAATTAACCTCAAACTTTTGGAGAGGCCTATTTCGGTGAATGGGAACTCAATTAAACTTCATTACTGCATATCATCCTCGAACAAATGGACAGATAGACAGGATAAATCAAATTCTAGAGGATATGTTACGCATGTATGTTATGGATAGGCCTACAAAATGGGAGGATTTTCTGCATTTAGCAGAATCTGCATACGACATCAACTACCAAGCTTCCATTAAAATGAGTGCTTTTGAAGCTTTATATTGTAGAAAATGTCATACACCACTTAGTTGGGGTCAACTAAAGGATAAATTAATATTGGGACCATAAGCATTGCAAGAAATGGAGTAGATAGTGTGAAAGATCAAACAGATTATCAAAATAGCTCAGGATAAACAAAAACATTATGTAGACCAGAAAAGGTACCATAAAGAATTTAATGTGGCAGATCATTTGTATTTATGAAAAAGCCAGGAAAATCACTCTCCAAACTTGTAGTTGTGCCAAGCTGGCACCACAGTTTTGCTACCCTTTTGAGATTCTACACCAAGTTGGTTGAGTGGCATATCTATTAGCACTGCCCAATCATATTAAAGTTCATAATGTATTTCATGTGTCATTATTGAACTGAACTAGTATTGAGAAGTAGAATGGCCTAAAAAGGAAAGGAGCGAGTTAGACATGTCACCACTGTATAAGATGCCAAGGAGGAAAATCAATTGTTGATATCTCCCTAATAACTATAGTTGACATCAAGGACGAACATGCCAACTAAATGTTAAAAAAGGAAACTAAATCTTGGTTGGGAACATAATAGAAAAAAAGGAGAAAACAAAATCTTAACCAATGTACAAAAAATTAACTGTAGAAATCAGGGTATTAGCATCATGCACAGTTGGCTAGTGAAAATCGACATAAGTATCAGCCATGAAATGACATAACTAGAAGAAAAAAATAAATACTAACGACATAGGTATTGGAGCAAGAATGTACCTAGTGGTATGACTCTTGAAAACATAAACCAAAACTTGATGATCCCGTGACAGTGTGAAGATGGTTTCCTTTAACAAAATAGTAATAATCGAATAAAGGTAAAAGAAAAAAATGACTTAAATTGAATGGCATAGTGTATATCAATGAGTATAGAAAAAAGGAAGATAAAATCATACCTGTAGGGAAGTAAGCTTAATATCGATGCCAGGGTTGACGCCAAGAAAAGGACTCTATCCCTAGGAAATTTTGAGTAGAAGAAGAGTTGTGGATTCGAAACCATAAGGAAACTACATTAATTGCTTTACCTCTAAAAAAAACCTTTATCTAAACCTGCATAATGACAAACAAATGATACAGACCAAGAGTTAGTGCACTTCTCTAAGTATGTGTGAAAAATGCAAAGATAATGTAATGAGATTAGGAATTACAAAACCCATAGTTAAATACCATAGGTTGGATAAATGTTACCTTTGGATGCATGAGTAGCATTCACAAGAAAAGGGAAACCACCGTGATGCTGAAGTAGGCTACCAGGTGCCATTTTGATAGAGTACCGTGGCATCACTAGAAAAGTTAAATCAAATGAAAATTATGGGAAGAACCTTGTGTGCTGACATGATCAAATTAATTCAAGAAGTTTCCTACAGAGTGACACGAGTTCCCTCTCAGGGAACTTGATGGAAAACCATCCACCTTAATATGTTGTAAAATGAACCACTGTGGAATGGGTGTTAATAAAAAGAGGAACCAAATGTTATGGTTCGAAAAGGCCTTCTCCCCACCGTTCGATCACCTCAAGCGATCTAAACCTTCCATTAGAAAAGGCCTAGATGAGCATGTGAAACTAATGTGATCGCCAAGTGTGTGGGAGTAAGTCTCTAAACATGATTGGTTACTCAACGTTCCATGGTAACACATAAATATTGAATGTTGTGAAAGAGCTAACAACTAGAGTGCATTATTAGCAGTAAAATTCAATAGGAGATAAATGTTCATATAACCATAAGGAGTATATTGTAGTAGTATAAATTCATATGTGATAAGTGTTGAAATATTTTCTAAGCTAAAGCATTAGCATATGCACCCAAAATGTTACGAAACAGTACCCAATACCAGAATTTTACAAAACCCTAGAGGGAAAGAGGGTTAAGAGCTTAGAAATAGGAACTATGACCCATATTTAATGATGAACGTAGTGAACATGATTGGGTCCATATTTGTTAATTAAACTATTTGGAAAAGCATAAGTAAATAACGTGAAGATGTAACCCCTTATTTATGTTATCATAAATATAAATTGCCTAAAACCTATTACAAGTATAATTGAATAGGATTGATAAATGCTCACTCTAGGATAATAGGGAGTAAGAAAAAAATAAATTATTCCAGAGGTTCATGACAAAAATTGGGGAGAATGAAGGAGTAGTTGTAGCAATAAGGTAATTCTTCCTTAGTGAAGGATATCCTTGAAGTAATGAAAAGTTTGAAGTATTTCCTTATATTTATTCCAAAGATGTTTCACGTGGAGGAAGAGGAGAACATAATATAGGGGAGATGAGGGAGTAGGGTCATGACGGCTAAAGCATAACTACTCTAACACTATTTTGTTCCTTCTTGGAACCTTTTTTCTTTTCCTACAATGAAATTTCCTCTCCTTACATATTCTTTTCTCACCAGTTGTTCGTTGGCATTGTCGGGTGATCTTTTGCTGCCATGGTCATGCCTGGTGCTATCTCAATTGTGTGTTTTCTTACCAATGTGGGAAGTTGTGGGGATGGGGTTGTTTGGGTGGCTTCATTTCTACTCATTCCTCCATTTCATGCCTTACCTCACAATTTTTTTCTAACAACATGTACCAAGGGCTTTCTCTCGACAAATTTGGGGTTTTAATAATCTCCATTGTCACCCTCCACTATCGCTTTGATTGCAGGCTTGGTATTCTTAAGGGTATGATGAATTCTTATATATCATTGTAAATTCTTCTCTAATGGTTGTTGTCTCCCTGTTTGGACTCTTCCATGGTTCTCTCTAGTACTTTTTTCCTATTCCAATGGTTGGTTTTTGGATGCATCTGCATACTACCTAGCCTATCATAGAGGGACATTGGATGAACTTTTATTTTTGTTTTCAGTCTTTTTATGTTTCATTTGATTGTTGGGGTTTTGTGGTCCATTTTTTTGGGATTTTAGAAGGCATGTGTGCCATAAATTTTCTTCTGTTTATTTTTATTCCTTTTGTGGGCCTACATGCCATGTCCTTTTGGTTTATTGGGACTACATGGATTGATATCTATATATCTCTATGTATCATGGTCAGGGGGTTTTCTGATCCTAGGGTTTCATTCCCTACACCAACTTTGGAAAATGTTTGCTTAGGTTCAAACTTCTTTCATCTCAAGATTGTATACACACTCAATGTCTGTACAAAATGTAAATTTTATTGCCTATTCACATAATAAAAATTATAGTTTTTTTTTTCTCTGTAAAAAAAGAGGAATACGAAAAGGAAGTTCTAGAAAAAGTAGAATAATTACTGGATAAATACAAATATATTGTTAAGGCTTATATATCAATTGGAGTACCTCTATATAAAGATATTTTACATCAGATTTGTTTCATATCCAAATCACATTTTCCAAACAAATTGTAGTATAGGATGACCCACATGAAAGGTGAAGTTATATAATAAAAGTTTTGAAATTGAGGATTTATAAGAGATATTTTTAGTCCTTGTGATGTAGCTATAGTACAAATTCATAATAAATATGGATAGTGGAGGATTTATTGTTTGATGTGGAGCATGATTGTTTAGAGGTCTTTGTTTTAGCCGGATGTATACCCCAGGAAGTTTGTACACCCCTCCATGCGGGGAGATGCAGGGGGGACTTGTACCCCCGACGGGGGTTTGAGGGGGCCAATCCCCCCTGGCTGGGGGGTTCCAGGGGCCAGCGGTCTCCTGGTGGCGGTTTTGGGAGGAAGCGCCCCCAAAGCTAAAAACAAATGTAAAATTGCCTTGTAAAAGTATAGTAATTTCTAATCAATCTGGGCTATTCATTAGGCAGATGATTTGACAGTAGAACTTATGTTTAGCTTAAAATTTTTTTCCCTAGAAGGCAACCCCTCTCTTTGTATGAGGGCATTGTGTTTGAGGCTATGTAATAGATGTGTATTCTCCGAGCGAGAAGTAGAGAGGTGAGATTGTGAGAGAAAACAGAGGGTATTACAGCGGATCTGCTGTAGGTTGTGTCTCTTCATTTTGCTGGATAATAGAAAGGAAGGACTGGCTGTTTGGGGTGGGCATAGCCCAAACTTGTTGAACCACGTATATCTATGTCTCTCTTGTTTTATGCGTTTTATGTGTTTATATTTCTGCAATATTTTATGTGTTTCATTGCTCTGTAATATATAATTTTCTAACAACTGGTATCAGAGCTGAAGGTCTATTTGGCTAATAAACTTGCAGGAAATAATGGTTCCTAGTTCGAGTGGGAGCAATGGTGAAAGATGGTAAGTTTAGGGTCGAGAAATTTAATGGCCAAAACTTCTCACTGTGGAAGATGCAGAAGCAAGATTATCTGTATGAAAAAGATCTATACTTACAATTGGGCGAAAAAACAAAGATATCGATGGGTATGACAGATGACGAATGGAATCTTCTTGATAGAAAGGCACTCAAAACAGTATGGTTGTGCCTCGCAACATCGGCCTCCTTCAATATTTCAAAGGAAATAATGACAAAGGGTTTGATTAAGGTGTTGGCGAAACTATATGAAAAACCCTCGGCCTCAAACAAGGTATTTCTTATGAAATGGTTATTTAATATGAAGATGTCGAAAGGTGGATCTATTGCAGACCCTATAAATGATTTTAATACTGTTACAAGTCAGTTAAGTTCTGTAGGGGTAAACTTTGATGATGAAGTTAGAGCTCCGTTATTATTGTGCTCATTGCCAGAAAGTTGGAATGGTTTAGTAATGGCCATTAGTAACTCTGTTTCTAGATCTAGTACTTTAAGGTTTGATGATGTTGTCAGTGCTATCCTTAGTGAGGAAATGCGACAGAAAAAATTCAGTGAGACATCAAGTAATGCTTTAAGTGCAGAGTCTAGGGGAAGAAAAATGGAAAGAGGAAAGAGCTCAGGATATCGCAGTAAATGAAGGAAAGGCAGATCCAAGTCCAGATCGGGGATAGTGTGCTAGAAGTGCGGAAAGGAAGGACACCTAAAGAAATAATGTAGATCTCAGAAGGGAAAAGAAGGAGATGCACAACAAGAAAACAATCATGAAGCAAATGTGACAGGTGAGGTGTTACAAGATGCTTTGATTCTTTCTTTCGAAAATATTACTGATTCCGTGGTGGTAGATTCAAGGGCCTCATTCCATGCCACACCTCATAAGAAATATTTTCATGACTGTGTTCAAGGGGCTTTTGGACAAGTCCGTTTGGGTGATGATAAACCCTGTAAAATTGTTGGAATGGGTAAGGTTCTTGTAAAACAGCAGAATGGAAACCAATGGATACTAAAGGAGGTAAGCCATGTTCCAGATTTGAAGAAAAATTTGATTTCAATAGGGAAATTAGGCAGTGAAGGTTGTGTGACAACTTTCACAGATAAATCTTGGAGGGTCACCAAAGGAGCCCTGGTAATAGGAAAAGGTGAAAAGGTTGGTACATTGTATTTATGCAATGGTATTTCTAACTCTGTTAATGCTTTAACTTCTAACGGAGCAGATGCAGCATTATGGCATCATAGGCTCGGACACATAAGTGAGAAGGGGATGAAGATTCTTCACTCAAGGAATTTGTTGCCGGGTTTGAAGAATGTTGATTTGGACTTCTGTGAGAATTGAATTTACAGAAAACAGAATAGAGTCAGATTTCTCAGAGTTGGGAAAGAAAAGAAGAGCGAAAAATTAGAGCTTATGCAACTAGAAAAAATTGGATTTATTGTATTAAGAATAAATTTGATGTATTTGATACTTTCAAGAAATGGAAATCTTTGGTTGGGATTGAGATAGGAAAGAAATTGAAGTGTCTTATATCAGACAATGGAGGTGAATATTACAGCAAAGATTTTGATAGGTACTGTTCAGAGCATGGAATTCACAAAGAGAAGATAGTTCCAAGAACGCCACAAAAAAATGGTGTGTTAGAAAGGATGAATAGAACAATCATGGAGCGTGTAAGGTGCATGATATTGCATGCAGGATTTCCTTTACAATTTTGGGCAGATGTTGTAGATACTACTATTTATCTAATAAATAGAGGGCCTTCAAGTTCCTTGGATGGTGGTGTACTAGAGGAAGCATGGACAGCTAAAAAGGTAAACTATCTGTTTTTAAAGCCTTTTGGTTGTGAGGCCTTTGTCCATATTAATAAAGAAAATATAACAAACCTTGAGGCAAGGTCAAAAAAATGTACCTTTATTGGATATGGTGTTAATGATTTTTGTTATCGCTTATATGATTACGAAAATCACAAAATAATTAGGAGAACAGATGTAATATTCAATGAAAAGGTCTTGTATAAGAATTAGTTGCAGGAAAAGAAAAATGAAAAAAGAAAAAAAGGAATACGCAGTTCTTGAAGAAATCACTAAAAAAGTAAAGGTGCCTGAAAATAATAATAATCAACAACCACCACAATAGCAACAGGCACCCCAAACACCTGAAAGTGGTGTTAGAAGATCTACCAGGATAAGTAGACCCCCTTGAACGATACTCTCCTTCATTATATTATTTATTGTTGACTGATTTTGGTGAACCCGAATGTTATGAAGAAGCAATGTAGGTTGAAAGTAGGAAGAAGTGGGAGGTAGCCTTGGAAGAAGAGATGGACTCCTTAATGCATAACTAGACATGGGACTTAGTCAAGTTGCCTGCAGTTAAAAATACGTTGCAAAATAAATGGGTTTACAGGATAAAGGAAGAAGATGGATGAAAACAGAGGTACAAAGCTATACTTGTGGTGAAGGGGTTTCCGCAGAAGAAAGGTATTGATTTTGATGAAATATTTTCTCATGTTGTTAAAATGAATTCAATCAGAACTATTTTAAGTCTAGTAGCAGTTGAAGGTTTGCATCTTAAGAAGTTAGATGTAAAGACAACCTTTTTCCATGGGGATTTGGAGGAAGAGATATATATGCAGCAACCACAAGGATATGAGGTAAAAGGGAAGGAGAAACTAGTGTGTAGGTTGAAGAAGAGCCTATATGGCTTAAAACAGGCTCCAAGGCAATGATATCTAAAACTTGACAAGTTTATGTCTGAACAAGGTTATACTAGATGCCACTTTGATCATTGTGTTTATTTGAAAAAAAAAATGATGGCAGCTACGTTATATTGTTATTATATGTGGATGACATGCTCATTGCAGGGTCTAACATGCAGGAAATAAATGTGCTCAAAGGAAAATTGGCAAATTCATTTGCAATGAAAGATTTGGGAGCTACAAAACAAATCCTCAGTATGAGAATAACTAGAGACAGGAGAAATCGCAAATTAACATTGTCTCAGAATGAGTACATACAAAAGGTGTTGAAAAGATTTAATATGCACAATGCAAAACCAGTTAGTACATCTTTTGCTAGCCATTTCAAACTTAGTAAGGAAATGTGCCCAAAGACCCAAGAAGACATGGATTATATGTCTAAAGTTCAATATGCATTAGCAATTGGAAGCTTAATGTATGCAATGGTCTGCACAATGCCTGATATTGCACATGCAGTGGGAGTTGTAACCAGGTACATGAACAATCCAGGAAAGGAACATTAGATGGTAGTGAAATTGATTCTTAGATATTTAAAAGGTACCACAAATCAAGAATTATGCTTTGGTAGTTCAAACATTTCTCTACAGGGATATGTTGATGCAGACATGGCAGGTGACAGAGATAACAGGAGGAGCGCTATAGGATATGTATTTACTCTAGGTGGAATAGCTATCAGTTGGGTTTCAAAAATCCAAAGTGTTGTTGCACTTTCAACAACAGAAGCAGAGTATGTTGCTACTACAGAGGCTAGTAAAGAAATGATTTCGTTACAAAGGTTTATGGGTGAATTGGGTAAGGAGCATGATATGGGCACGTTATACAGTGGTAGCAAAAGTGCCATTCATCTTGCAAAGAACTCAACATTTCATTCCAGGACTAAACACATACATCTCAAGTACCATTTCATATGATCAGTGTTGGAAGATGGAGAGTTGAAGCTGCAAAAGATACACACTAGCCAGAATCCTACAAATATGCTAACAAAAGTTGTAACCAGGGAGAAATTGAGAATATGCCAATTAGTCTTCTAGGATGACGATGAAGATGAGAAATAGCCAGGTCCAAAGAGGAGTCATCGTCCATCAAATGAAGCAGCGATGGAGTTGCTACAATCATTCTCCAAGTGGGAGATTGTTGGGTGTCGAGCATGATTGTTCAGAGGTCTTTGTTTAAGCTAGATGTATACCCCAGGAAGTTTGTTGGAGGGGCAGGGGTGTGGGGGGGACTTGTCCCCCCTGCAGGGGTTTGGAGGGCCGATCCCCTTCGGTTGGGGGGTCCGGGGGCCAGCAGTCCCTCGGCAGGGGTTTCAGGGGCAATGCCCCCGAAGCTAAAAACATATGTAAAATTGCCTTGTAAAAGTATAGTAATTTCTAGTCAATCTGGGCCGTTCATTAGGTGAATGATCTGACGGTAGAACTTATGTTTATTTTAGGGTTTTTTGCCCTAGAAGAAAACCCCTCTCTTTGTTTGAGAGCATTTTAATTGAGGCTGTGTAATAGATGTGTATTCTCCGAGCGAGAAGCAGAGAGGTGAGACTGTGAGAGAAAACAGAGGATATTACAGTGGATCTACTGTAGGTTGTGAATCTGCATTTTGTTGGATAATAGAAAGGAAGGATTGGCTGTTCAGGGTGGACGTAGCCCAAACTGGGTGAACCATGTATATCTGTGTCTCTTTTGTTTTAGGTGTTTTCTATGTTTATATTTCTGCAATATTTTATGTGTTCCATTGCTCCATAATATGTAATTTTCTAAAATTTATATAGTCTTTAGAGCTATAAAAACCATCACTATCAACTATAAATTTCCTCTTCCATGGATAGATGCTTTTATGGATTGTTTAGGTGGTGTGGGATACTTTTCGAAGCTTTAATTGAAGAGTTTGTTTCATCAAATTAGAATCAAAGAGAGAGTTGAATGGAAGAAAGTATTCAAAATAAAGGAATGACTATATGAATTATTTGATGTGACATTTGTGTTGATGGATGCACCAATTACCTTCCCGAGTTTGATGAATGAGGCACTAAAACTATTCTTACGAAAATTTATTATTCTTTACCTTAATGATACTATGACATTTAATAGGATTAAAAGGGAAAAATTGAGGTAAATTTTCAATAGCTATTGGAGTGTTTGAAATAGGAGAATTTTCTAATAAATTTTAAAATGTACCTTTATGCAAGAGGAGTTGTTATACTTTGGTTTTGTGATTTTATGAGAGGTTTCGAAGTTGGACCAAAAGAAAATGAGAGATATAATCGAATAAACGATACCTATAGTAAACCTTGATTGATATAAGAGAGAATAAATTAGAAAAACTAGAGCTAGACTCTTAAAATCCAAATATACCAAACTATTCACCATGAAAAAAAGAATAATATAGAGAAACGAGCACTTGAGGCAAGGTATCACCTATAATTACACATTATGTAAGGAATCTCTCCACAGTCCAAGCTTAATACAAATAATATAATCCTACATATATCTAATACAATGATACTGATGTGTACTTATACTTTCTCATGAACAGTTTTGGGGTCTAAGCCAAATACTCCTTATTAATATATTATTTCCTTTTAATTTCATAATGGGCCATGTTGTTATGGAATTCATTACGTTCATTAATTTCCCCTCTACCCGTACATTCATTATCATCTTGGATACCTCACTATGTACCCCATATCATCCTCCATAGGTATATTATATTCCATCCCCCGTTGCACGTTTCAACTTCAAAACACAATAGTAGAAAATATAATATGGAATGTTAAGTAATATAGTTAACTCGTACTATAACATCCATCTATTATAGTGAAATATTCACATGGGGTCCAATTTTTATGTTTCCTTCTTAATATTTGTTGGGTTGTGTTATATTCTTTCCACATAGTTAATAGGGGGTTTGAGGGGTACCCGTAACACTACATTATGGGGTCCGAGGCAGCACCCTAGAAAATTTTGGTTTTGGACCCTATGTTAGGTTGGGCGGACCCACCTATGGTTTTGTGCATGATTTTCGCACATGTTTTTTGGACGCGATGGTTTTCGGTCCATGGTATTGGACATGATGGTTTTCGGTCCATGGTATTGGATGCTTCAGCATGTATAAATATGTATTGTAACATTGAAAGGAATATAATGAAAATATCAAGCTGGTAGTCTCGGTTTTGAGATCCAGTGGGAAATCTCTGTGTATATGTGTTTTATGTGTTATGCTCTCGCATTTTTATTTTTCCTGTGATTTAGAATTCGTATGCAGGTAATTTCTGTACGGGGTTAAAACCTACAGTCCTAACACATCAATTTTGATCAATTATCTTCAAGGTTAGTGACAACCCTTCACTTCAACAAATTATGAAACGTTGAGGAGGAATCTAATTCACAATCTTGGAGAAGTATAAAAGCTACTTTACAATATAGTTTTGTGAACAAATAGAAGGCTACAAGTATCTCAAGGGGCCAAACCTATTTTTAAAGGTAGCAAAAAGGAGAATTCTTTGTGAGCCTATTATTCAAGATGTTGAGCATCTATAAAAATATGATCCAAACTCAAGAAGAGAAGCAGTCTATCACCCTGAAAATAGATTGTTAACATAGCACCTTGGAAGCTTCTACTATGACTAGTATTAGAGGAAGCATCTAACATCTTGGTATCAACTTAAAGCAAGTCAATAGTACTATGTACCTTGAATTCTTAATCAAACTCAAGTAAGTATTGGTATTTCTCTTTATTTCTCAATCATCTAACAATATGTATTCAATTTTCAATAAGAGAAATAATCTCGATGGAACATCAAAATTCCAATCATGGAAGACAAAGGTATGTAATATTGAGGTATGTATAGCATGTTCATTTGTTAAGGATGAAATTTTTTAGGGTTTAGTTTCTTGTATGATTCTACGATTTGTAAGTTCTCTTTGTGTTGAAGATTGTTAATATCTAAGGATTGTAAACCTTAGATAGTACATAAAAACCCTAGTCATATGGAAACCATCACCCTAATTTGAACTCTAACTCATGATATCTAGGGTTTATAGGTAGTCCATAATATATGGTAGTTCTTTGAAAAAAATGGAATTGAGTGATGTCTAAACATAATGTCTCTAGAACTTCTAGAACTAGTTATGGTTTGTACTAAAAAATCCTAGGAATTCATTCTATAAAATTTAATGGAAACTCTATCTTATAATTATGCTGCTATACTTGTCTATTTGTCTTTTTGGTACTTGTCAGTAAATTTTGTAGGTACTTAATGAGTAAGATATGCTGATCTTATGAAGATTAGGATGAATAAGGGCATGGTAATCAAGTTGGATCCTTGGGCACTCTGATAAAAGTAGATTCGTATGGAGATGGACCATGAAAATTCTGTCATGATAAGAGGAAGCCCTTCAAGAGGGATCCATTTCAAAGTTTGTAGAAGAAGAAACTCAAAGTATTCTTAAAATTCTAAGATTTGTAGCAGGTCCTCATCATATGAACACGTACAATTTATGGTAATGACTCTCTCAACTCTAAGGTTTTTCCATAAAATCATAAATATTCTTATATTGATAGGGTGTTTGATCTCTAATGAAACCTTGAAAAAAATATATTTTTCTATTTATTAACTTTAGTTAAACCTTAACCTTTTGATTTTTAGGGTTTGTTTCTAGTATCTAGGTCATATGGTTTATGATAAAAAACTCTAGTAAAAGTTGAAATAAGTTTCTAGTACTTGAGAAAAATAACCCTTGATACTTCCATTATGGTTGAAACTATAACATGACTTAGTTTTTGAATAGTATTAAAGTTTTGATGATAATATCTAAGGTTTGTGACAAAACCCTAACAAAGGTTGTTGTAAGTGTTTAGGGCATGAAAGTGTAACCTTAGTTGATTGCTTATGATATGATTGTAACCCTAATTAGGTAATGAATATCTAAAGTTTAAAAGTTTTGATAACCCTAGATGCTTTTTGCGACCCTCATTAATTTCATGCTCTTGTACATATATATTCATGTGCTTGGTTGTACTTGTTGTTGATATTTGCAGGCACTTAGTTTGCAAGAGGCTGTAAAAAGGTATGCCTACCTCATACTTAATGATGGCCTTATGATGATGATAATCATGATGGAAAGAGGGAGTTGTAAGAATCCTAATATTGAAGTTTACATTGGTGATTGAATATGAACTTGTTGCCATATGAAGATAAAAGGTATGATGTTTTGGAAGGTTGAATTTATCCGATGATATGATGGTGCAAAAGAAAGAGCCTGTGTAGCTGGAAGAATAAAGTTGATAAAATTATCCCCTATTTAATAAAGAGATTGGATGAAGGAAGGTCTATATCCTCCATAATTGAGAGGGAGGATATGATGTCTTAGCCGTATGTATAGTAAGGAAAAAATGAGATCATAGAATAGCTAAGGAACTGTTGGTATTGATGTGTTGAGAGTAAGATTCAGTTGTTTGGCGTCGCTAGTGAAATTAGAGAGGGAAGTTTCTGTCAAGATTTGTTTGGATATTGTGATGAACTGAATGGTTAATTACCCCATAGATTGTGTTAGCATATCGATAATAAGAACCAATATATTGGAAGTGATTTTGATCGTGAGGATACAATATGTTCAAATGGATGAACAAGTAGTTGATGTGTTGATCTCTCCTTGAGAAGTTTGTATATTTTAGAAACATGCTTAGATTAATGGATACATATGATTTGGTTGAGAGGGAGAGATAATTACCATAATATTCCAGTATGATAGTACTTGGGAGGACATCTTGGCCTTGCTAATGTTGGAAGTGATTTTGATCGTGAGGATACAATATGTTCAAATGGATGAACAAGTAGTTGATGTGTTGATCTCTCCTTGATAAGTTTGTATATTTTAGAAACATGCTTAGATTAATGGATACATATGATTTGGTTGAGAGGGAGAGATAATTACCATAATATTCCAGTATGATAGTACTTGGGAGGACATCTTGGCCTTGCTAATGTTGAGATCTTAGTTATAATTTGACCTTGATGATGTCTATATCTTGATGTGGGAGGGTATCTTGGTCTTATGGAGCTCCATTTTAGTGTTTGACCTTGATGATACCTAGATCCCTATGAGGGTTGGTGTCTTGGAATGGAGGCCGAGATAGTATCTATATACATTTAGATTGATACCATAACTGTAGCTTGATGGTACCTATAGTGGAAAGTTTCCTTGATGATACCTTAGTCCCTATTGGGAGGATACCTTGGCAGTTTTGGTATCCCTAACATTGCATATGTTATTGTACTCTTCTTGTAACATTTCAAATTGAGGTAAACCTTGCATTGGTTGAACAACTATGAATACCTCCCTATTTAAGAGGGAGTTTTGAGAAATGCAACTAGTATCAGTCTTCATAATTGATTGTAATTCTTATGTATTTGCCAAAAGAAAAGAAAACAAAAAATTATTGTAATTTTTTTTAATTTATAAGCATGGGTTTCATGATATATTGATTTTATTTCTAGGTCAAATCACCCTTTGAGTTCTTCTAGGGTTTGTGTTATGAGCCATTGTCCTTTTAATCTTGTATTAGACCCTTATTGGGCTTATTATCTCAAAGAAAGAAAGTTTATTTAATGTAATTTGGTCATTTATGCCTCATTCACCAAGTCAACTTTCCCTATATATAAGTCAAAGGGATTCAAACATGTTAGAGACTATATATAGAAGAGGGATTTGACACATTGTGTATCAATCCATTCGTCAAATTTGATATGCAATTTCTAAGGAAGAAAAGAAGTGCGAGAAGGTTGAAAAGAAGGTATTTTTCTAAGTAAGGAAGAAAGGAGTCCTTGTCAAGCTAAGGAAGATTGAAAAATATCTCTTTCACTGTAACACATGCAATATGGCTAAGGTAATTAATGGAAAGTTGCAAGACAAAGGGTGCAGACTGGGATTTCAGAAGCAAGAGAGGACCAAGACACTGTTTGACTTAGATTTTGAAGTCTGACTTATATTGAATTTGGAGAACTTGACTAGAATTTGACAAGTTTTCTTGGGAGGATCACTTGGTGGATTGGAGGATGTTTTTGTATTAGTAAAAGGGTCTTGGTTGTATCATTTTGTTTGGTTCTAAAATAAGAGAATATAATTTTTGGGTTTCCCCTAGAAGAGGGGTTTTTCCTTGAATGAGTGTCTACATCTTTTGTTCTTTGTTTTGTGATCTTCATAATTTTTGGAAATTGTTTGATGATGAGAAAATAAACATAAGTAAAGAAATAAATACATAATCACAAATAATTTTCATGTAAAGAGAAATCAAGTTAACAAATTACCCAATCATACCCTAAGGATTTCTCAACAAGAGGAAGTAAAAAGTGAAATTGAAATAAAAGCAAATTATGAAGGAGAACCCAAAAATGCCCTAAAAGAACTAGACGATTCAAGAAGAAACATTACTCACTTAGAAGAGGAGCTACAAGAAAGAGATGAAATTTGGAACAAGCAAGATCATGATATTGATGATTTGAAGGCTCAACTAGAAGAAGCATGAAAATTAGATGAAGTATGGTAAAGCAAGCTGAAAGAATAGGAAGTCCTTTATGTAACCCTGAGAAAGGAAAATATGTACTTGAGAGATGAGCTAGAAGACGTCACAAATGAAAGAAAAGGGAAATAAGAACTTTTGAAAACCAAGGAACATTATATAACATCCTTAAAAGAAAAATTGGAAGAATATGAAGAATTAAATATGTCTTGGTGAATTGGTTGGAAGAAAAGAAACAATATTTCAAAGATAATAATCACATGCTTGTTGAAGTAAAAGAAGAAATTAGTCACTTAAAGGTCAAGATAGAGGAGGAAAGAAAAGATAAAAATATTTGATCTTAAAGAAAAATATAAGAACTTGAATAATCACTAAGCATATATTAAAGGAGAAATCATCTTCCTGAAATGCCAATTTGAAGAATTTGTTTCATTGAGGGTTGACATTGATAAGCTCAATAAAAGCTTGAAGGGTTCATAGGTATTGGATAACATTATTAATTTTAAAAGATCTCAAAGTGACATAATAGGTATTGGCTATACAAGCAAGTTCTCTTGCAAAGAATACTCAAGTCTCAAGTCTCTAAAGGTTCAAAACAAAGAAAATTTGAAGACAAAGATGATGTCCATATTAGAATTATTGCTACTAGAGGTTGTTGTCTCGATCAAGAAGAAGACAACAATATAATGAAGAATGAACATCATCAAGAGTTCCATCCTCTTCCAAGGAATAAAATTTCCATAAAATCTTCAAGGGAATCTAGGTATTAAAGTACATTTTTTGGTCATTGGTTTTTATGTATAAAATTTGGAGACAAGGCTAAGGATTGCAGAGCCTATGAGAGAGATGTTTATTAATATTTCAGAAGTGAGTTTATAGGCATATTTCATACATATGGATTCAATGGTAGAAAATATATGTCGATTTATCCTCCATTAAAGTACTATGCAAGAAGCTTTAGATGCCACAATTTTGGTCACTTTGCACCATAAATGCAGCTTAATGTTTCCTAAGCAAACCAGGGAAGGAAAGTGTTCTTCAAGGAAAAATGATAGCTAGGTTAAGGTTTAGAGATGAAAAAAGGTTGAGCCAAAAGTTAAACCTACATTTAGTAGTCAAGGCTTAGACATGAGTTGTTGATCATGTTATGTGCTCTAAAGCATAACCTATGATTTCTCTCTTTGAAGTTCTGCCAAACGAAGGAGTTCCCTGTTCGAAGATTGTTATGATAGGTATGTTTTGATTGCATAAATAATAAACATAATAAGCATGGATCATGTAAAAGAAATAATGTATGGAGGAGAAAAGTAGGAATTTTGCAGGGAAGCATTTATTATAAAATAAACAAGGGTGTTTCAGGATGTTGATCATTCAATATAGTGTATGAATAGATTTGAACTATCATGGTTGATGGAAAGTATGATAGGAGGCATGACCAAGATAAAAGGAGAGAATACATCATTAATCAAGAAGGAATATTGATAGAGGAATACTATGATATAAAACATTACAAGAAATACTGACACACACTGATTAGGTAGATTCAAGGAGATTTCACCTTTGCAATCAAACAAGAGGAGGATTTGAGCAACAAAAGAATTATATCAGGTCCATATGAAAGTGCATCATCACAAAGGGAGATATTGAATACATATTATGAGAAAAGAGAATGGTATGAGGGGGAGATTTTAAATGCACATGAACACTTATGAGCATCAACAGATGTATGGTCCTAGGTGGAAACTCTATTAAAACAGGATGGCAACATGTTTCAGTTAGGTTCAAAGAATCATCCAAGAACATGTTATGGAGTTTTGATAGGTGCTTATGTAGAATCATCAACATGATAGTTTCATAGACATCCATGACCCTTTTACATGGATGTAAAAGGGGGAGAGTTTGCAAAGACATTGATGTAAAGGAGAGAATGTAAGTATCAATAGATGGAGCATATTTACAGGGGGAGACTTTTTGTTGTAGTTTTGACATCAAAGCACCATGAATGTCTAGTGGCGTTGCCATCAATGACAAAGGGGGATATTTTTGCACATAGTGTTGTCATTGATGTCAAAGAGAAGGTTCTAGACAACAATAACATCATTCAAGATATCTAAGGAAGCAACATGACTCTCCATGAAGCAATATGATAGCTGTATCTCTTAAAAGATCTCATCACATGAAAATAAAGGCGCTTAACGTTATTTGAGTTTTTGATACAATTATGATGTCTAAATGATCCTTCAAATAATATGGTTGTGCCAGTCTCATCAATACCTTTCAAATGGTATATCCCCTCAGAAAAAATCCTCCGAGATGAAGCTTTAGTATTAAATCAAGGGACCAAACTTTAGGGAAAAACCCCAAACATAAAAGTCATTATCGGTTCACATGTTATGGGTGGATCAACAATGACCGAGAAGTCCACGACGTTAGGCACAAAAACCTGCACACTCTTTAATGCCACTAAGTAGTGTGAAATTTTGGGCTAATCCACAACTATATGAAATCCAAGATGTGAAACATTTAACTAAGACCTATTGAACAAATCAAATGGTGACACATGGCAACATATCATGGGTTGATGACTGGACCTATTGATGAATGACACATGGCACCCTTGCATAGTCAGCAACACAAATTAACCATGATATCATCATGAATGACATGGTGCCACTAGAGGCCTCCACACAGTAGGAATATTTGGCCAAATATGATTGGTGAAAGGACCAAAAGTGGGTGACATGTTGCACTCCTCATGGGCTACCATGTGGCATAATAACATCATGCCGACATCACCACACAAAAGACCAAGGAATCCTAAGGACCTAGTCATATGGAATGGCCATGTGGTCAATGACACACGTATTAAGGTATGAAGGTTCAAGACATATGTAATGGTCACATGGTGCGAAGAGATCACCTCTTAGGGTTTGAATGTAAGCCCACGGATGGGCAACCTGGCCCCGGAAATATGTAATATTCATATGGTGAGTTTTAGCGTCAACCCATAGATGGCCAAATTAGAACTAAGACATATGTAAGAATCATATGGTGAGTTTGGACGTCATTCCATGGTTGACCAACCTGGCCTCACAACCACACGATATATATATATATATATATATATATATATACCAACAAACAATTTATTAAAAAAAAAACTTGTAACACACAATTTGCGGTGAACATAATTTAATGGCATTTGCTTGATTCTGGTTTTGTTGTCATTGCTACAACACCTTCCAAAATTTTGGCCAATGCTAAATTTCAGAGCCTTCCTTAGTCTTGTACATTGTATTCACAAACATTAAAATCATTCCATGTGTTTTATTGAGGGGTTTTGGTCCCTCTTGCGAGATAGGAAAAATGTCATCTTTTCGCATGTTAGCTCTCACACATTATGTATAAGCCTATTATGGTGGTTTCAAGGGGATACCTTTGTGTAAATGAGTTAATATAACCATATAAACATCCATCACATTGATTTCCAAAGTTTCAGGAACTGTCGCACAAGTGTTGTCACGATCATCGCAAAGTGTATCTTTAGTGTCAAACTTGTCGTAAGTCACTGTAAAGCTTTCACATTGAGGGAAATGAATTGTTCACGTGTCCTAGATGATCTATGTTGTTGTGTCACCAAGTATTCTAAGTGTGTGATCACAATCAAAGTCTTTTCATTATTCACATCAGCCTCAACAATCCCACACTTAACTAAATTGGAAAAGACTCCCGACCAAGAAACCTAGCTTCACCCAACCTCCCTGAACTACACATTGCGTAATATCAATCCTCTAGCTGTGACCCTACCTTTTGACACTATGAAATGTGCAGTTCCTGCCTCCTAGGACTGCTGTACTATGTAGTTCCAGTGTTTAAGCCCCAACCTCGCCTCCAAGAATTACGCAATCCATCTGCCCAGCCTGGCATCAACTGCGCATTGCACAATCTCTAGCCTTGAGTTAATCCCTTAAGCCCTTGACTATGAAATTTCATAATGGACCAACCTCCTCTATCCCCCAGAACTGCACAATGTGTTGACCCAATGCCTATCCCCTCATCTTGTAACACTGACATCTAGAATTGCACAATTTTCTTCCTTAGTCTAGCCTCGACTATGCATTGCGCAGTCTCAAGGCTCAAGGTTCACCCCTGACTACCTGAACTAAAAAATTACACAAACATTGAGCCCCTCTTCTAGCTTGTCACCCAGTTACGGCTCAACCAATGGATCAATGTGCACTATCTTAGACTAGGGGTTTTTCAGAATGATGCCGTCTCGTCATGAGTGAATTGCAGATACATGTACCTTATCATACCATGAAGAGATGATGTAGAAGGATATGAAGAAGGGAAACATGATGAAAGATATATTTGTAACTGATTATGCAAGCTGATCAACTGAGAGAAAGAAAAGGGACACAAATTTTCTATCACAACTCAAGACTTGAGATCGTTGAAGATTCCTTATCACCAAGCCATGCGGAGGTGGAAAAAAAATCATTCTCAAGTAGACACTCAATACACAACAACAACAATGGATTGACATTCCCACATCATTAAGCATTCCATGTCAGCAGTGTCATGTCATGAGTTGGTACATGCCACACCATTATGGTGGATTATGTAATTCATGTTTTGAAATGTATTGTAAAGTGAAAAGGACATGTATGGAATACGAAGAGTCATGTAAAGTTGAAAAGTCATAGGAAGTCAAATAGTCATGAGGGTAGATGAAGAGTCACAAGGAAGGTGAAGCATCACCTCCTCATTGTTATATATACACCCTCATTGTAAGAGCAAGGGAATTTTCACCTTGGCTCCTCCCACAAGGCATTTGAGAGATAATATAGTTCTTTTGACGAGCAAGAAGTGGCTCCAACGCTCCACTATTGGAGCTAGTGGTGTTCATTGTATATATGTGTCTTGGAAATTTTACTTAATATAAGAAGCCTTATGGCCAATACGTTCTTCATGCATGGATTATGGATATTTCTAAACTATTCTGTGAATATTTGTAATTCATGTTTGATTTCATTTGTGCTAAAGTAATTGAACTATTTCTGTTATTTTGATACTTAGCACATTGAGAATGTGTTGTAATTGTTATTATTGCTGTCACATCCTCGTGAACTATTCCACTGTATATTAGACAAATATTTCTTGTCACATTGGCTATAATGACCGTCACATCTCTATGAACTATTGCGCTTGAAGTTGTATGGATTCTTCCATTTTATGTGTGTCTCTACTAGGGTGGTACTACTACCTATCTCTTAGAGGCTCACTTCTCTCCCCCCCTCCTTGGTGAAAGAACTTTGACACACATATGGCTAAACACTCACTAGGCACACCCCCTTGCTTTTCAAAGGCACATACTCCTCTCTTGCTTACAGTTAGAGCCAAGGCATATATTTAATATAACCGAAAACCAGGCCATATTCCAGATGGGTCTCCTATCCCAAATGATGTGAGGTTTAGTTTGGACCACATATCAGGGGGACCCCTTGAATGTTGGCAGGTCCAACAGAGTCAACATTTCTAGTGCTAAAAGGAGGGAAGCTAGATTTTTATGGCTGATAACCTCACCCACCCAAATCTTACTTCCTATGGTCAAGGCAGTAATATTCCTAGCACCTCCCTGTGCATATTCCTGAAGTTGGAAAATTTTCCATGATCAAGACTATACAAACTTATGAAATCTCTTATGACTAGATCCAGGCCATCGGCCCTATCACCTATAAGTTTTCAAGAGCCATTGGATTGATACTCGAAGTACATAATCTTCCATATTTTCCAAAGAAGAACCAAACTACCCCCACTGGGATAATGGTCTCAACAATTAAATATTTGGTTCTTGCCACCCTTGAAGAGTTAGCAGACTCTGAAGAGAACATAGAAAAATTAGAGCAACCTCCAACCTTCAACGGTGGTGATGGTGATAACATGGTACTCTTGGATAATACTTTCTGTGGGTTAGGTGGTGAAGAAGAAGAAGAAGAAAACCAGTCAGATTCTGATGAAGAAGGGGAAATAGTGATGAAGACATGACAAACCAAGATCTAGACTAAATGAATCAGGACCCACTTACACTACTGGGTGTGTTACACAAAATGTCAAGGCATCCATAGAAGTTATTAATGGAGTATGAGCCTGACAAAGCAATAAAAGCAGAGGACCTTCTAGACAATTTCTACCTACATCTGCAAACACGTGAGGTACGCTACGCTGATTTTGCATGTAGACTTTTTCCATGTATCTTAGATGGCAGAGCAACTGTATGGTATTAGAGCCTTTCTCCGAACTCAATCCAATATTGGAGGGGTTTTAAGAAACCGTTTCTTCAGAATTTCGCTAATGATAAAACCCCCACCATGGTTTTAAGAGAGTTGGAAAGTCTCAAGATGGAGCAGAAATAGAAAGTGAAATATTTCAATAAGAGGTTTAACCATATATTGAACAAATTTATAGTGGGAATGAAACTTCATGATTCCATCACTATCGACTATTTCACATCTGCCTTACCAACAAGCATTGCTCAGTTCATGAAAAGAACTGTGAAGCCAACTTTGGCTGAGAATTTTGAGGAGGAAATCATAGTTGGAAAGGATTTGCATGTGATTGGAGTCATCACATATGATGAATCAACAAAGGACTCCAAAGACATGGGGAAAAGGTCTCAAGCCTCCGTAAGAAAGGTCGGGGAGAAAGAAGCAATGTTGAATTTTAAACTTCTGTGGTTATTTCTTGGAAAATTATGACCCAAATTATCTAAAATTAATCAATTAATTAATTAATTAACTAATTAAAATAAAAAACTACCTAAAATAAAAAACTAAATTTATTAACATTAAGATATTATACAATTAATCTCAAAAACTCTCTCCATTAGATAATTAGTTAATTAGTAAATCAAAATTAATTAATTAATTAACTAATTAAAATAAAAAACTACCTAATTTATTAACATTAAGATATTAAACAATTAAAAAACTACATAATTTTTTTTTTCTTAATTAGACTATTTCTATATTAAAACCAATGTATTTTACAGCAAGGCCTCAACCTTGATATTTCTAGCCGATACCGTGGCATTCTAGCATACACATATGACAAATTTGCAGTTAACTTGCATGTTTTTGGTTCGATTGGGAACTAACTCAGATTTGCGCGTGCCTCGGCCATACCATGAGTACGCCTGATGCTTACACTGACCAATCGGCGAAAGGGAATGTTTCAAGCCGTCTTCCTGACCATATTTGCGGTGCCTGCTATGGGTGTTCTCCAGCTCAGAAGTGGGCCTGTGTGAACACAGGAGGAACGAACTCATTGACGTGCGTAGCCAGTTTCGAGCCATGGTGAGAGGAGCTGGACATTGGCGGTAACCAATGGCACCTGTAGGTGACCCTTTTCCTGTCATCACCATCCTTGTCTTGCTAGCTTTCCGATCAATGCCTCTCTGCCTGGATTGAATAGTCCTGTTGTGCCAGAGCGATGCATTCCTTTTGTAGTTGTTCATCATTTGTGTCACTGAGAGGGCCTGAGAAGTTGTAAATCTGCTGATTGACTCCCTGGTTGGCCATTTTGTCTGCCACTTTGTTGGTTGTGTGCCTTATGTGCCTGAATGTGATGCTTCGGGGTATCCGCAACCTTTCCTCCATTTGCTCCAATCTGCTGAGTAATCTCCAACTTGTGGCTGTTTTAGAAGGTGGGGAGCCTGCCTGTATTCTGATGACCGTTGCTATTATTATGAGGGAGTCTCCTTCAACCTCAAGAAGATACAAGTTTTCTTGCTCTGCTATGTAGATTCCTTTCTAGATTCCTTCCAGCGCCGCTGCATTGTTGGTGTCGACGCCAATATTGCCATGATAAATGTGTCTGATTGTGCCCATTTCATCTCTGAAGACCCCTCCGTAACTAACTGGTTCGGGGTTTCCCTTAGCCGCACCATCAAAATTTAGTTTGAACGAATTGGGAGCAGGGGGAAACCAGATTAGAGGAGAGGCAGCGCTGGAAGGGGAACATGGGTTGTTTTGGACCGGAGAGGAAAAGTCCATGTTCCAGGCCTTTAAGATGAGGCGTTCTTGAGGGAGTTCTGGCAGGTCCGTAGGTTGCCATTGTCTTGATGCCAGAGTCTCTCGGAGATTGTGCTGGAGAAGAAGCCATAGAGTGTCGATGGGTTTGCTGGAGTTGTTGAAGACTCTATTGTTTCTCTCTTTCCATAATATCCAGTAAGAGAAACCTGGGATGAGGTTCCACATCGAGTTTAACAGAGAGCTTTGGAAGGGATGCCTTGGCCAGTTTCTGATGGTTTCTGCCATGTCTCCTTGTCTTCTGCCAGATCTTCTGTTGCAGTTATCAATTTTCTCCCATAGTTGAGTGGCAAGAGGACTGGTATCCATTAAGTGCAAAGCTGTTTCTGCATTGAGGTTGCAGTTCAGACATCTTGAAGGTCCTACGAATCCTTGTTTTTGCAGCTTGTCCCATGTGAGAATTCGCTGTTTGCCTAACAGCCATAAGAATGTGGAAACCTTGGGCTGTATGCCTGGTTTCCAAACTTGGTCCCAGAGTTTGTCTTTGTTTGCCTGCGTGCGTGTAGCGTAGATGATGTGCTTCCTTCGTGGTAAACATACCTTTAGGGGTGTGACCCCAGCAAAGCTTGTCCTATTGATCAGATTGCTTGATTTTCCTTTGATTCAGCTCCTGCTCTATCTCTGTGTAGGATTCTCCTTGCCAGTTGGCCTGCCAAGTGCTTGCTGATTTCCAGCAATGAAAGTCATGAGATGTTTGTTGTTGCCAGAATTGATGAACGTTGATAAGATCAACGTGATGCATATGAGCCTGCCACCTTGGCTTGTGAAATGGAGACGCTAGTTTGGGAGTTGTTGCCATGAATCCTCCCAAAATCTAGCTGAGGTACCCGAGTGCACTTCCCAGAAGCTGTGTTCCTGTATGAAGGCATTGTGGAGCTTGGCAGCATTCCAGATCAAGGAGCCTGGAGTTGTAGGGAAAATTCTAATGAGATCCATCCATTGACATCCGAGCACATATTTTGCTTGCCAAAGATGAGCCCAAGGAGTGTGTAGTTTGGAGAGTCAGTTCCACCATACTTGGGCTCCCATTGTGTTGTTACTGTGGAGGGGATCTCGCAGTCCTAACCCGCCGATTGCTTTTGGTTGACAGACTTCATTCCAATTTACCAGTGCCCATTTCCTGTTAAGACCAGAGGAGCCCCACAAAAAGTTTCTCTGCAGATTGCGGATGCTTTTAAGAACCCATTTAGGAGCAGCTAAAATAGAAAAGAGATAAAGGGGCATTGCCTGGAGAACGATTTTTATGAGGATAAGTCTGTTGGCCATGTTGAGCGAGCGAAAAGTCCAGGAGGAGAGCCTGGATTCCAGCTTGTCTATGAGGGTTCTCCAAGAGGCATTTTTAATAGCTAAGTCCAGGAGAGGAGCTCCCAAGTGTTTCGAAGGGAGCGTTGCAATGGAGTATCCAAAAATTCTTGCTATGTTTCTTTGAGTAGAGGCTGGAGTATGAAAGAAGAATAGCTGGGATTTGGCAGCATTGATGGAGGTACCAGAGGCTTCAGAAAAGAGAGAAAGCAGATCTTTGAAGGTAGAGGCTTCTTGAGAAGAAGAGTGTTCGAAGAGCATGGTGTCATCAACAAACTGTTGGTGAGACAGAGGGTGAAGACCATGTAGAGAAATGCCTTTCAGGGTTTGAGAGGAGATAGATGAATGGAGAAAACGGCTGAGGCCTTTAGCCATTAGAACAAAAAGAAAAGGGGAGAGGGTGTCCCCCTGACGGATTCCACGAGAGGGGCGGAAGGGCTTGGAGGGAGAGCCATTGAGCAGTATTGAGAAGCTGGGTGAAGAGATGAGATTCATGATCGATCTGGTCCAAGTTGCATTAAAGCCGAGTGCCAATAACATCTATTGTATATAAGTCTAGCTGAGTTTATCAAATGATTTTGAAAGATCAAGATTCAGAATCATACCTGGCTTTTTTAGAAGCTTCAGTGAACGAATCACTTCGTTTGAGAGAATTATGCCATCCATTATTTGTCTCCCTTCTACATAGCCTGTCTACTCTGGCGAGATGAGGAGAGGGAGAAGGGGTTTGAGCCTGTTGGCCAAGACTTTGGATATAAGTTTGTAGATGACGTTACATAGTGCAATAGGCCTGTATTTTTCGGGCGTATTTGACTCGGCCCCTTTGGGAATTAGCGCTAAGAAGGTGGAGTTAAGCGAAGGGAGAATCTAATGCATTGTTCGTGATTCCTCTACTAATTCCCAAACCTCTGTGCCAACCAGCTCCCAAAATTCATGAAAAAAATTAGTTGTGAACCCATCAGGACCGGGTGCCTTACCATCTTTGATTTGAGCCATGGCTTCTTCCACTTCTTTCATTGAGATGGGTTGAAGCAACTGATTGTTGTGGTCCTCCACAATTATTTTAGGGATGAGCCGTGTAATTTTTTTAATAGCTTGATCTCTGCTTTCTGGTCGTTCCTTAAGGATTTCCTGAAAGTGTTCTTGGAATTCCTTTTCCATTTCTTCATGCTTTTCTAATTTTTCCCCTTGCCTGTTGTTGATGAATGCTATATTATTATGCATCCTTCTTTGGATTGTGGACCTGTGGAAAAAATTCGTGTTTTTCTCCCCCTCCTTTAGCCAACGAATGCAAGACTTCTGCCTCCACAGAGTTTCTTCTTGCTGTCTGCGTGTCTCAATTTCAGTCCAAAGGATCTGATCCTGGTGCGCTCTATCTTCTGTTCGCCCTTCCATGATAATCTTCTGTTGTAAAGTGCACATTTGCTGCTCCAGTTTTTTCCGCCGCTCAAATATATTGCCGAATTGGTTATGATTCCAATTTTTGAGAACCTGTTTGAGACTTTTCGATTTCTGTTGGAACTGGAACATTTTGGATCCTCCAGAGGGTTTGAAGGTTTTCCAAGCCTCCTTAACCACTGATTTGAATTTGGGATTGGTGAACCAAAACGCCTCAAATCGAAAGGGTCTGTTGCTTTTTGTGCCTGGGCGTGCCCATTGTAACATAATAGGCCAGTGATCAGATCCTCCTTGAGGCACAATAGAGGCGTGAAAGTCCCCTCCAAGGTGTATGGCATTGTCCAAAATAAGAAAGCGATCCATTCTTGAGGCAATGTGCTGGGATCCGCTGCGTTTATTGGACCAAGTGTAGACTCCATTTGAGGTGTGAATGTTCGTAATATGGTTGTTTTGAATGTAATTGCGGAAGCCAATACTGTCCCCTTCTAATTTCGATCTGCCGCCACTTTTTTCTTTCACGGCTCTGATGATGTTGAAATCGCCCCCGCCACTCCATAGCGGAAATTGTTTATTTGAATTCAGAATCGTGAGAGTGTCCAGAAGTGCCAGTTTCTGATTTAATTGTTGTGGAAAGTAAACATTTGAAAGATGACCGTGACTGTCTGTTCCTATAAGATGGAATGTAGCTTGGATGAAGCAATGAGATGCGTGGAAGTCTTGGAGAGTGAGAAGTTGTGGGTTCCAAATGATCGCTAGTCCCCCTGAGGCACCTGAGGCATCCACAGTGACTGAGCTACAGCCTGCCCAGATCTTTCTCAGAATCTTTTCTAAGATGGTACTGTTGCTTTTTGTTTCTTGAAGAAAAAGTATAGTGGGCTTTTCTTGCTGTATCATATTTTTTAACATTCTATGTTTGGAGGCACTGTTCAACCCTCTTACATTCCAGGAAAGAAGCTTCATGAGGAACTGTGGGGTTGAGATTTGTAGAACTTTGTTAGCTTAGGGAATCTCTCGGATTCCATAAGCAATTCTCCTAGGATGATAGTCCTCTATAGGTCCGTTTTACGCCCTCTTTTTTTTGTTTCTTTTAGGATTTTCTTTCCATCCCATAGGCTTCCTGCTTGTATTCCTAAGCATTTGTTGTGTTGCACTTTGCTGAGAACTCCTTCCAGCCTTTCGATTTCCCATGGAGGGATTGTGTTGTACTCTTTCTGTTTGCAGGCTATCTCTAGCTTGATTATATCTAAACCTTCTAAGCTGATACTTTTTGGATCTTCATCCATTTTTGAGGGCATGTTTTGATCTTCCATGAGAGTATTGTCTTGAGTGCTGAGGATTAGAGCCGCTTCCAGATCCATTGAAGAAGATTGCGCTGCAATCTCTGGTTCCAATTTATTGTGAGCAGGGGAGATGGGAAGGCTTGAAGGATCTGAGTCAGATGATGGCCGAGGAGGATTGGGGATCCAAGAGGGAGAAGGAAGTTCAGGGTTAGCCAAGGGTGAAGCTGGAGGATTCTCAGGAGGATCGATAGGGGTGAGAATCGAAAATTTGTTCACGGAGTCTAGCTTTTTGGAGCTATCAGGAGCTGGGGTGGATTTCTTTGCATGACGACGACGATTAGGGATTTTGGTGAAGCCTTCTGAGTCTGTGCTTAGCTCATTTATAGGGGGTTTGGGTTGAGGATTGAGGGGGAAATCCCTGAAGAGATGGCCATGCTCATGGCACTTTCTGCAACGAAAAGGAATGTGCTCATAATCTAAAGTTCGAATCCACTCAAAGTCGTCGTGGAAAAGACTTACCGAGTCTGCTAGAGCTTTGGTGAGGTGCATTTGGACACAGATCCGGGCGTAAGAAGTATATTTGCGAGTTTTAGTTTCCTCAGAAGCTTTGATGAAGGTCCCCAAGATGTTGCCTATGTCCCTTAGAGTTTCCTCCTTCCAATATTTTGCAGGGAGGGAATACATTCGTATCCAGACAGGAGGCTAGTTGAAGTCCTCCTTGTCTGGATCGAATCTTTCTTTCCATTCTCTTAAGTACAGTCTAGAAGAATTGAAGAAGTATGGGCCTCCTTCAAATATGCGTGATTTTTCCTCCAGACAGTTAAAGATTTCCGTGAAGAAGCCTTTGGGGCCAAGCTGCAAAGTGACTTGTCCCTTAGGCTCCCATTTTGAAGCAATCCAGCCATGCAAGGCCTTTTCAGTAGGCCAGAATCCGAGGAACTTGCCGATGAGTGCATGGTCCCTCATAAATTGAATTTTTCCATTGATTCGTTGGCTGGGGAGATCGACTTTGATTCTTTCGGCTTTTTTTGGTATGCATGTGGCTGAAGTCGCCTTTGGTTGTGAATCAGGAGCTTTTTTATTCCCGCCGCTGTCTTTTCCCGTATCATCGCATGCAACAACAATTTCTTCTTCATTGGTGGCCGGATTTGGTCCTTGATTTGTTTCTGGAAGGCTTGCTAGTTTGTGCAGAGGATATTTTTGTTTTTTCCTGGAGTTATCAGAGGTTGAGCCGATGTATGGAGGGGGGGAGGATCCTGCTCCTCTTGGGAGCGCAGTCATTGAAGAACCCTCAGTCAGGGCGCTGTAGATTGAAGGTTGAAAATCAAGGGAAGCAGGGATTTTAGAATGGTGATCAGGGGCGATTCAGATCACATCTCCAGAGCCTTTAAAAAAAAAAAAACTACATAATTTATTAAGAATTAGGATATTAAACAATTAATTAATGAGTATAAATTTAATTCAAATTAGTTAATTAATTAATTAATTAAAAATTAATAAATAAGTAGTAATACAATTCAAATTAGACTATACTATAAACTAAATAAATAAAATAAATTTATTAATGAGGCAATTAAATGATTATTTATAAATAACATGAATTATTAACATAAACCATTTATTTAATTAAGTAACTAATTATTTAAGTAACATAATACAATAGGATCTCATATTAAAATGAAATGATATTATAACAAAATAAAAAAAGGGAAGAAATAAAATTTATGAATAATTCATATTAAATAGTAATAAATTAAATAGGTTCTATATTTTAAAATTAGTCGGCTTCTACTTTAACCTATCAAACCATTAGGTTTCTATTTATCTGTCCTGGTTGGCAAAATCTTCTCTCAGTCTATTACTCATTTTCTATCCTAATGATGGATCCCCTTTGGGGTTCGAAACGTCAATCTAATGAAAAAAGTACTGTGGATAATCCGGGTCATAATTTTCCAAG